>JAOYSI010008187.1:0-11672 GCA_025775065.1 Hiodon alosoides | reverse complement strand
CCCCCCCCCCCCCCCCCCCCCCCCCCCCCCCCCCCCCCCCCCCCCCCCCCGCGCTTGGGTAATTACAGACGTAATTAGGCTCCTTCCGTGCAGTTTGGCGCATGCCGCAGTGTGCAGTGTGCAGCCTGACTGACGAGTGCCGCTTTAGAACGGAGAAAATAAACCAAAGCCGTAGACATGAGCCCTCTTCCCTTCACACCCGATCAGCTTCACATGTGGTTTCACTTTCCTCACCAGGAAATGGCTGGACAGTGAGAGCGGAGAGAAGAAATATATTAAGAGTGAGAGCGCAGGGGGAGACTAGTGTGCAGGATAAATGATTTCTCATCCCCAAAGGGTGTCTCTGTCAGGCCAGAGTATTTTTCTCCAAAAATAACCGACTTTGCTACTTGTGAGAAGCCTGTGATATGTGTGCTGGGAGGAGAGGAGAAGTGACAAGAGAGGAGGCAAAGTGCATGTATGGAAACAAAAATAAATGTCTGCGCTTCCTTCTCTCTGGTGGAGCACGTACGGTGTGGGTACAACAGGTGTGCCCTGTTAGCTACGGTCAGCCCCTGTTTATCGCAAAATTAGCCGTACGCACTGCAGTGAATCAATGAATGAAACAGTTTCAACTTGAACCATAAATTCTGCAAGGAACACAAAATTATATTGCAGATATGCATCGTAAAACTGCAGTCACGCCAGGGACACCAAATGATGCAAGAACTAAAAATTGACACACGTTCACACCTGGACAGAGACTTTGATGGCAGGTTTAGTTTTGGAGTGAAATCCAAGGGTGGTAAAGACACTTGCCATTAGTTCCACATTTGTAGTTTACTGCTATGCTAAAACGTCTTAGAGATTTGATGTTACCAGAGATATCATCAGATAGGTTGAATGTTTTTAAGACCAGGGGACTTTATAGCAGTTATTTAAGCAGAAAAGGAATTCAATTATTCAACACATTCAGGACACACTTAAGGGGGCTTTTCTGTGGTTTTCTGACGGTGGTATTTTGTAGGATTTGTGAC
The DNA here is from genome assembly GCA_025775065.1 of Hiodon alosoides. Lineage (NCBI taxonomy): Eukaryota > Metazoa > Chordata > Actinopteri > Hiodontiformes > Hiodontidae > Hiodon > Hiodon alosoides. Next base: position 10,656 of record JAOYSI010008187.1, on the reverse strand, counting down.
GAAGTGAGAGACAGTACTTGACAGAGCTTTGTGGTGCCATCTGTTGGTAGGTTTTGGGAACTGTTAGTCTAAAGATCAAAATTAATAAATGGTTACATTACAATTTGCAACTTCAACGTGATAAGGAATGATTAGATCAACACAAACCTAGCAGTAACTACTGGTGCTAAACATCTGGTTCTGTTAAAGTGCAAAAAATTGTCGTTGTAGTCGATTCTATCTTAACACCAAACCCAAAGCAATCAAATAAGAAAAAGGGAAAGGTGAATACAAAGGTACGTTCAGAAAGGGTTATTTTAATATTAAATACTACAAAATAGGTTATGTGGGAACTACTTCATGTTAACCTCTGTGTGAAGAATCAGAGAAAAACAGTTAGATTGAGGTAAATAACTGACATTAGAATGAGAAAGCACTTCTTTAACCAGAATTGTATGCTTTGAATACCTTGTCATAATTTGTGACCGATACTAAGACTTGCTACTAAAGAGATTAATAAATCTCCACAGCACAACTCTGTGATAGATGGAATTTAATCTGGAGGCAAATGACAAATACAACTGAGCTGAGCCTGGGTTATGTGGTTGAAATGATAGTAATCAAACTGTTGAAAATACCAAGATAAATACCAAGACACACTCCAAATAATCGTGTGCGATGACCAACGTCCCGCTTGGGGTTTGGTAGGACACGTCAAGATCTACTGAGTGCTACGCGCTGCACGATAACATCACCTCTGCGGGGGAAAACATTCAGAAAGTGCCCCCCTCTTCCCTACATAAATAAATAAACCGCGCAATATATAATCAAATAAATACATTAATTAACAGGATTGAGGAGCATTTTGCATTAATTACAGTCATTACCATATCAATTAGGGGAATTAGAGATTATGTAATTAAAGTTTAACCAGAAGCACCTGCTGCCTCAGTGTTTCCTCTAATCTTTCCATTGTCTTACGACAGGAGCCTCCATCATCAATCTTAGCTGCAGCTTATATTTGGGCTGTTTTTTTTTTTTTTTTTTTTTTTTTAGGTGCATGGGAGGTGGAATGCTAAATGTCATCCAGCAATCTTGTTGATGGACAAAGAAGTTTGATTATAGAGAAACAGGTGGGGAGAGGCAGCGTTGCCCTTTTACAAACAGAATGGAAAACAACGGCAAATAAGTAGCGAAAGCTCTTTTGGAGTGTTTCTTTTGACACCGAAGGTAGTCCGAAGGTTTTCTAACATCAAACGCCGCCCTTTGTAAATGTTTTAAAATACAAATAATGTTTACGTCGTGTCAAACTCGTTTCTTCAACTTCAAGCCGCTTAGATGTACATCTGACCGTGGTCAGGTACTGTTCAACTTTTTTTCAATTGCGTGGTACACTTCACATAAATCCTTAAGCCACTAACGACGTTAGAAACTTTAGTTGTTCTAAACTTCATAATGCATACATACATACATGCATGCATTCATTAAACATCATTAACTGACCCATTTTCAATTGTATGCGTGTAACATACAGCCAGCAACGTGTCCCCGAATGCTCCATGATGTATGGCGTAAGATTAATAAAAAGATAAAAGCTTCATACAGTTTGAGTATTTGCAAGTTAGGAGATCTTTACGGTGATACTAAGAACGTCTATTGTATTCTCAGAAGGCAACGCGTGAGCTGACCAATAACACACATTTGGGGATCACTATCTAATATAAATTAACATTAACCTGAATCTGAGTCCGAAGACGCGCTTACGTACGCGTCTGTTAAGTACGCGCCAAAACGGATTAAATTTCTTTAACGGTTTTAGTTACAGACGTAATTTTAAGCACCCAATATACGAAGTATCGCAAAACGGCAATTAATAGCACGCTTGTGAGCTCAGTTAACGCATCGTTCGGCTCGACTGAACAAAGAAAATCGTCTTTTTACTGTTCTAGCTTCTTTGGTTTTTCTGGTTTTCAAATGTTTTCCATGTGTCATTCTGAATATGTAACAAATTGTGTTCGTGATATTTAACTATGAAATATTCCGTCATTTGGGGCATTTTATGTGCAGTTCCATTAAACTACTAAATGATACTCGTAGAGCAAATTTTTATACACACTATGGACATTGAGTGGTAGTTACTGCTTTCGTCTTCCAAGCAGTGCAAATTCAGGATCTTGTTCAGTTCAGATATAGTCTGCTACGCAAAATTAATACGTGCAGCCATACATTTTCAGTTCGCCATAATTGCAGCACACAATTTAGTGAAGAATTGCTTTAGATCATAGTTCATTCCCAGCCTGCCAATCTTACCATGCCCTAGGCATCCCAATATACTACCAATGTAAGTTTAATGTAATAAACCAAACATGGGTAAATGGGTATTATGTACTGCATATAAAATACTGAATGGTAAGTTAAAAAGGAATGATTGGCCAAAGGTGAAATTTACCATTTTGGAGCATATTGATGATTTGACACCTGTTTTCGTTCGTGTGTGTGTGTGTGTGTGTGAGAAATGGAGTACTTCTGGGTGTTCCCGCTCCCTGCTAGCGACCTGGAGGACGGAGGCAAAAAGGGAGGCGGTGAGAACAGGAAAAGGGTGGACTGAAGCATCTTTTTCAGGGGAGGAAGGAAACTCTGAAAGAAAAACACACAACGGAAGGCGGCCATACAGCAGAGGTGGGGGTGTTGGCATTTTAGGGGCGCAGTGTTTGGGGAATGAGGCACGGGGGAATGCCTCAGTTGGGCCTTGCATATTTTCCCCCTCTTCTCACCTCTTGACCTGCTCTTTCTCTCTGTATGCACTTCTGTCCACAACTCGGCCCGGTCTTCATCTTCCTCAGGGCTGCTTGAGTATCACGGCTAATGTATCGCCTGTTTCCATGCCATGTTTTTTACTCAGCCCAGGGATTGGATGTCTCTTCAGCCCCCCACCACTGAACTCTTATCCCACCTGATCTCACTGGAGTGGCTCCCTCCACAGCAGCACTACCCTAATATAATAAACAGCTTTAAAAAATGATCTCATCCGCATTTTTTCATTAATTCAGTTGCGTTACACATGGAGAGGCATTATTGGTTTTAAAAAGAAAGCGTACATTTTTAGGGACAAATATAAGTGACAATACACAAATTAGATGTGAGTGGGTGAGTGTTGTGACTGTATTTACGATGAATTTAAAAGCCACTCGACTTTGGGTTTTATCATGCAACGCTTACTAGCCAGGCCGCCGGCAGGATGGATTTTATTTCTAAACTCTCGAACAGAAACAGATATTGAAATAGATCCAGAGCTTGTCTTCTTGACCGGTCCCTTCCTGCCAGGGAACATTCTGATAACATTGTGGGGAAAGAAAATTGGTGGGGGAACAAAACTGAATCACATTTCACCATGTTGGCATTTTCATCTGTAATGCAATCTGTTTCATTGCTCCAGCCCTCAATGTGGGGAAGAAGAAATTGGCTGATTTCAGTCTTGATCTTCGACTAGGGGGTTATAAACAAATGTCAGAGGGAAGTGGGGAAGTAAAAGGGGGAGAGTTTAGTGCTCTGCTCCTGGCCATCTGAAGCTTTATTTACTGTTGCTCAGACCGTATTATTATCACATTTCCTGCCTAAAACAGTATAACAGAACTGATTTAAATGTCACTGTACAAGCATTTTTAGCTGGAGATATTTATTGAAATAATGGAGAAACTACGCTGAAATTTACTCCAGTTGTGGCAAGTTTATCATTTAAAAGTGAAGTTGTATTTCAAACAAACTGAAGTGTATATATGCAGCAGAAATCTCGCAAATGTCCACTCTGTGGCAGTAAAGGGCTATGTATCAAGCCTATCTCTCACCTCAGGGCTGACGTTAGTTAGAAACTGCTCTCTGCATCTCAGCATCTGCCTGGGTTGGCCCTCCGGTCTCTTGCCTATGGCCTCTATGCCTAGTCCTTCCATCCGTCTGTCTGAGTTCTACATTCTTTCCTTCCAGACTTTGGGTTGCTGGGGCCGTGGGCCATCCCGTCGCGCATGCCGTCAGCTGTGTGGAACACAGATGGAGGAGAGCCACTCCAGCAGGGTTATGGGAGGGAACTTCAGCAATTCCTGCCAAGGCTTTAATAGTGTCACTCCTGTGTCACTCCTGTCACGTGGATCATGCGCTTGGGTTACATAGAGCTTAATCAAATGGCTAATTCAAATTTGCCACATCAAATTGTTTATTTGGAAAGGACGTGGACTGTTTTTGTCATCTTGTTCGAGCAGTTAATCGGATTAATGTAGAACCATATATACTGCACAGCTTCTGACCCAGCCACCCTTCTACCACAGAGAACATAGTGAACAAGTAGGCAAGTAGGCAAGATCAGAAAACCAGCCCCAAAAAGTACTCTGGAATATCTCGTCAACCTCCTTTACCTTATGGCCACACAAACAACACAAGACATGGCTAGTAGAACCTAGCAAACCCTCCTTTTTATGGACAGATTGTGAGCGGTGATGCACCAGTGCTCCCCACGGCAGGCATCAGAGCAGTCAGCCTTACACGAGTCGTAACCAGTGCTTGTTTATGCGACCAGAGCCCACCTCAGTGACCTTTTCATCCACAGGAGAGGGAGAGTAAAGAGTGCAGCTGTCCAGCCTGGGTAGCAGGACGCAGTCCTGGGCAGTATGCTCTGCACGTGATGCCGCGTGTGGCCGAACATGGTCGTGCTCTGCATTGTCCGGAGCTGAGAGCACAGTGAATGGCACCTCCCGTGTTGCTGGCTTTTCTATGTTAGGCCTTTTCCACATTGTGGTGTGCGGAGGCACGTGATGTGCAGTGCAGGGCTGTGTGCGTAACCACTGCCCGTGCTGCTCCGGTTACCCATTGGTGATGGTCTGGGCACTCAGGGGCCGGCGTCCTGCCTTTCGCTCTCTCCACTTACTCTCTCTGGAACACAACCAAGAGCTGAGGTGAAGCCAGGAGGAGCTGAAATATCACAACGTTCGCCTAACGTTTACATAACATTGCCTCAACCAACGGAGACCGCATCGCATTATTTCATTCATGCTAAAGAACTTAGTTATTTTCTTCTCGGTATGTATTGTTTCTCATTCAGTAGCAATTAATTTTATTATATGTTAAGCACATTGTCAGGGACATAACTATTTTTTCTTTCAAAGGTCATTGAAATGTCACTCATTAGCAACTAGCCTTCATAACTAGGCAATATTTTGATGATTGAGACTTGTTGTTTCCCAGAAGACTGTAGTAGTAAGTAAAGGAATTTTAAAAATCAGTATCGCAAGATTAGAAACTAGATGGTGAACAGTGAGTAATGTGTTAGCCGTGTTCTATTAGCAATAATTTCTTTCTGCCGCATTGTTGACAATTCCTCGCCTGCACGTGCAGAAACCACCAGTAGAGGGAGCAAGGTAACTGTTACTTTTCCTTTAAATGTAGATATAGTCATTTAAACTCATACGCATGACACTTTGGAAAGCATACCAATTGAGATTAATGAATAACTAATTACTAAAAGAAAAACGAATTGGTAACTAGTGTTTGATGGGGTCATTTTACATTCGGTTATTAAATGCTTATAGTTGTAAAATGCAACAATTCTCTATCTTTAGTAATTATTTTTTAATAACCCCTGTGGTGTTACCTGATGAGCCTTCATTCAAAAAATACTTGATGCATAAAAACGCATATTCGAACACTGTTGTGGGAATTCAAAGCTGAGCCCATAATCATAAATGAACTGTTCAGAGACCAGTGTGCAGATGAGACCCTTTCAGCTCCTTCTTCAGGCTGTGGAGCTTATGAACTAGAATAGGGAGGGGGAATGTGCGCAATCCTGGGGAGGCTCCTGACATCACTGCCAGTCAAAACACGAGGTGGACCTGTCATGATGACTGAGGCTGAAGTCACTGCGGTCCTAAATGACCCCAGCTCAGACTGCACCGTAACATGTCCGTTTCCCAGTGATGGGTGAGCACGAGTCCACTAAAATATTTCAGGTTTAGAGGGTAGATGTTATCTCTACGATGTTTATTTTCTGCAGGTTTTAATTTGTGCTTCCAGCTCCCTGCACTGCACTGCAAGCTGCTGAGGAAACGACTTTGTGTTCCTGTCATGTCATCCAGCGGCTAATCAAGATAGTTAGGTAGTGTCTGTGTGCTTGGAGGCCGTGTTGGGTAGCACCTGTGTTTAAAGAGGTTCACTGGAGCGGAAATGGTGGCTGCTCACTTCGCGGCTAACGGGGCAGCTGTATGTCACCACTACTCTCCCAGTACCTGCCCCTACTTAATTCAGAGATGTGTTAATAGTACTATGCAATTACTTTTTATATGACCAAAAATCTGATTCAGTTGTGCACTCTGGGAGGCTTAATCCATGTGTACAGTTTCAGCACAAGTCAGGGAGAGGCAGTTTCCATGCAAAAAGGGGTGAACTTTCTGCCCTTGACTGCCGCATGAACCATACGCTGTTCTTCTAAATGTGCTTTCGACAAGCGTGCTCAGAGTCAGAGGGCAGTGTCAGTGGTACGCAACCTTGCAAAGCTTAAAATATTCCATACAAACTTGTCCACCGAAAGTTGCTGTGAAAGTTGAATGTGACGTACACATAGCTATGTTCTATTTACAGTTACTCTTGAAATCTATTTCAAAGTGTCACTGTGTAAAATAATGTGGAATGTGGGAAATTGTACAACGGATAGTTCTATTTCACACCACAGTGCAAATTAAACTGAAGCACAAATAGATGCTTGACCACAATAGGTACTGGTAGTCTTTCACTGTTCTTCCTTATCGTGGATAACTATTGATATAGACTGATGCACCCGTGCTCACGGGACGTGGATTTAATCTAACTCGACTGATCTTTTGACTTTGAGCGGCTGTAGTGTGTGCCTTGTAAATGTTTTGTATCATAAACACCAGCTGGAGTTGGAGGTTGAAATTTGACTCTCGCCAGTGGAGTGCTCATCACAATGAAAAATGCTTGTGCGGGAGATAATGAATTTAGAACTGGAACGAATATGAGTAAACTAAGGGGGAAAAAAAACTGGATTTATTGATTTATTCTGTGGGTCACTTTCAGGCGGAATCCCTGCTTTGGCAAGTTTCTAGAGCAAAGATGGCCATCGCTGGTCAATGGATTTACCTTTATTTTACCTTTATCTTATAGGATACAAAGGCAATAGAGAAATACACCCTCTTGGGAAGGAATTAGTGTGGTTTGTCATCACAGCATTTTTCTTTTTTTTTAAAGGAGATGCATTGCTATGGTACTTTTTAGGGATAGGCATGACTGTACTGGCATTTAAGTTTTGGGGGGGGGGGGCTATTAACTTGATGTAATTCTCCTTGAGAAATTGAGTTTAAAAATAACTTGCTGATGGAATACTAGACATAATGTTTCCTCCAAACATCATCTTGAATGCTTGTCATCTCAGAACTGTTATAATATGAAACCGTGGCAGTGGTTAATGACAGAGCTTTGAGACCTGGTTGGTCTACAGAGTTTGCCTTGAGATGGGCAATTCCACTCTGCCGGGTACACTGGCGTGTCTGTCAGGTTTTCGTTCCTTCACGCCTCTTATCTGTTTGATTAGAATCATTGTTTAGCTTAAAAATGCTAATAAATCGGAGGCAAACTGAGGAGAAGCTTTGAAAACCTGCGAACTGCAGAATTGCCTATCGTTGCCTACGTTGGATTATATTGGTAGGATGTGTCGTCTCATGATTAGATAAACACATCATTTCTTCTTTTTCACGATCTTATACACAAAGAAGGCACACAAAGTGTGTCATGAAGAAAATATGAATCTGACTGGGGTATTCACTCTGTAAACCTACTGCAGGCAGAAGGCAGTAAACAAAGGACTTCTTCAATGCACTGCACCAAAACTAACTTTGCTGAGATTTGGCAGGGGCTCAACAGAGAAAGACAAGTAGCGTGAACACGAGACTCCTCGACACACTGACAACGTTCAGGTGGTGCTGACAATACTATGCGACTATGTAGGAGTCTGCCAGGCTGCTTTGATCCCTTCTGCAGTCTCTCCTTTCATCCCCATTTCTTCCAGTCGTTCTGTCCGCCTTTCTCTCCTGGGCTTTTTTATTATCTCTGAAATGAGCAGAGAACGAGCAAGCAGTTGAGCGAGCAGTGAGCTTGTGTGTGAATGAGAGGGAGAGAGGGAGAGAGAGAGAGACAGAGAGAGGGAGAAGGAGGGAGAGAGAGAGGGGGAGAGAGACTTTAAAGGATTTTATTGTCTGCATCAGCAGCATTGCAGAGGGAGGCAAAGAGAGACGCGCAGGAGAGATATTGAGTGGGAAAGGGAGATACCCATTGCAATAGCAGCTCTCTCTCTTTCTCCATACGTGCTGCGCACACAGCTGCACCGGCCGACAGCGAAACCACCATCCCCTCACTGCTCGAAGCTCCCTTACTGTAGTTAGAAAGAGAGAGACAGCGAGAGTGTGTGTGCACGAGAGAGAGCGAGAGAGAGAGAGCGCGGAGGAGGAGGAGACGAGTCTGGGGGGAAGGCACGTTTTGCACTCTGAGACCCTCAGACTGAGGAAACTATATCACCGCGCACACAGAGGCATCCTCGCACTGGTCCTGCTGTCACTGGCTGCAGCACCTGAAGAGTCAGGAAGGCGTTAGGGAGGTAGCGTTTCTCAGCGTGTATGTTCTGCCCCCCCCCCCCCCTCCCTGTTACTGAGTAATGTACAGTTCCAGAATGGTTCTCATGCATACATCCTCTCTACAATGACAAAGCAGCAGCCTACTCCTCCACTAAAGCATGGAAGCTGGAGCAGTTATCTGTGCCTCTGTACAATTAAAAACATAGAGGAATAAGTGCGGTGCAAAAGGACCAGCATGCACCAACAGAAGGAACAGCTGGCGATTTGAAACTGACCGTTTGTTTTCCTCTCTTTTCTCCTTTTCTCTGCTTTAGAAGGGGCAGAGGTGTTGTGGAGGAACAGGGGGGGAGAACTGAGACTCCAGAGAGGAAGCGACACCTCTCCTGCACCCCTCTGCGGCTTTTCCGTTTTGTTCCGGGACCAAGAGGAGCGCGCGGGAGAGCAAGGAGTCGGGCTGGGGGGAAACGCAGAGAGGAGGAGAGAGCGACGGAGTGTGCTCTAGCGTCCCCGCAGAGGGCAGCCTGGATACGCCTGCGCTGGAGGAGGCGGTTCATGTGTAGCCTCTCGTGTGCGGCGGGCTGTTCAGGAGCTCACAGCGCTTGCTCACAGAGGCGCCCCTGCGCCGCAGTCGCTCAGTCCTAGCAGCAGGAGCAGCAGCAGCAACAGCAGCAGCAGGAGCAGGAGCAGGAGCAGCAGCACCATGGCACAAGCCGCCAAGCACCTCCGTAAGAACAAGGATTTAGAAGCCCTAGCGGAACAGGAGCGCAAAGAGAAGGAGGAGGAAAAGAACAAAAAGAGGAACCGATCCCGGGACCGAAAGCGCAAGGTAAGGCTGGTGGAGGTGGGGGGTAGGGGGGACAAGGGTGCCAGAGGGCAGGCGAAGAGCCCCTGTTCCTCATGCAGGTGGTACACAGGGGGTACACAGGTTAGCACGCATGTATTTGCACCCTTACGCACGTACGCACACACACACACACACACACACACAACTCCACAGCATACTGAGTGGCTCACACACGCAGACACTGTAAGTAAATGTAAAAAAGCGCTGAAGTGAGGGTGAGAAAGGGGGGTGTCTGAGAATAAGAATTCGGAAAAAACGCTTCCTTTCCGAGTTTATTGATCAGCACTTTTAAAAAAACTAAATGACATTAATTACCTGACTGCCTGAATAGGAGGGTGCACCCTCTCCCTCTTATACTGCCTTGCAAAGGTCCTATTCGGAGTGTGACTTGCTTGACTGACTGTCCTGTCACCCGTCTTTTTGCGTCGGTCCTTTTTTAATACTGCGGCACGTTCCCCTAGGGAATTCTTAAAGCCTTTTAATGAGATGATGGGTCAGGATTCCTAGAATTGTTTAGCGAAAATATTTTAATAACCAGTCCACCTTCTATTTCAGTGCCACTCTCCAGCTGCACAGCACGGTTTTAGTCAAAGCTGAACTATACCTGCAGACTAGAGTACAATGGGCTTCGAGAGTCTGTGTGCTGCCAGAGCAAACTGAAGCCATACTGCAGGTTTTTAAAACCACAACAATATGAATGAAACATGCTGAATGATTACCTTAACCAAATCCGTGCTTGAAATTGAAAAAAAAGGAGAGTTTTAAAGGAGACCCCTGACTTGGGTTGGTAAGGTAACAGGTTGAAGTGAGGAAGGAGAATGGAAAGAAGAGTAAAAGAATATGTGTGATTTTCTGCGGTGTATCATAGATGATCGTTCTTATGAGGTAATCGTGTGAGATTAAATGTGTATCGGTTTATCTATCCTACACAGATACAAAATAAAACTTACTTAGCCGGAGTGACTTATTTGATTCTATTTCACTGTTCACGCTCAAAAACCAACACGGCCCGGGAAATACCCAGCCCGGCTGTAATCTGTTAGACCAGATTCAAGCTCTCGTCAACGTTGTGTGTGCTATGCGAACGCACCGGCGACGTGGAGGGAGGGGCGTGGGGTGTGACTGCAAAGCTGTACCTGGATCAGGTTACCTGAGAGGACGTGATTGGATGGAGTCGATGAGACAATCGGTTTTCTGACACATGGC
>JAOYSI010008186.1:1558-11672 GCA_025775065.1 Hiodon alosoides | reverse complement strand
CCCCCCCCCCCCCCCCCCCCCCCCCCCCCCCCCCCCCCCCCCCCCCCCCCCCCCCCCCCCCCCCCCCCCCACATCAGGGCACGTTAAATGGCATCAATATGACCGATATGACCTCTCAATATTACAGAACAGATTAAACTGTGAATTATTTTCTGTGAATCTCTGAATGAGTACTGGTCACTGTCTTTCGGGTGTGCCTGCCAACTGAGAAGATTGCTCTGTTACTCTGCCAACACTGGCCTTCGTTGGCCAGCAGAACCTGAACTCTGTGAAAGCCGGAATGGACCTAGCTATGTTATCAACAGCACCCTCTGCTTGTCCTCATGGTGGGAGGAGCATCATAGCCATATTTGGTCATTGATCTAAAGCCCTCATCCAAAGTGACTTACAACACGCGGTATTAACACACGGTTATGTTTCCCGTTTCACCATCTATACAGCTGGATATGTACCGGAGCCATTCATGTTAAGTAGCCGACTTTGCTTAAGGGCGTAACTACAACAGTAGAGCCCTGTAGTAATAAGTCAGACCACCGTCTGCTCACCTGCTTTTACATCAAACCAAACATGCCGATTTCCTCCATATGGCAATTACATATTCCCTAAGAGAGAGGCAGAGACGGGCCTTTCGCTGTTTCTCCCAAATAAAAGGTGCTGGAACCAGTACTACCAAGGCTCAGAAGTGGCAGGACCTTTGACGTGAATGACGCAGTGGACGACCAAACCCGCACCCCCCCACTTCGCATCAGGTGCTAATCGCTATTCTCTGCAGGCTGGGAAAGATCCAGGCAGGTCATAGAAATATCCGCTCCAAAATATCCCACGCTCCTCAAACAGCACAGGCGTGGGTGCAGGCGTCTGGAGAGGGTTCAGAGGTCAGGTTTAAGGCTCTGCTCTTCCAGGACCCCCAGATCCACGGCCCGCTTTGAAAGCCCGGAGGGTAGAGTGTAGCATGGGGGAGGGGCAGAGAAAACCACACCGCCCCGCTATGTGGCCCAGTGTAGAGAGTGACTCAGCCTAGGGTCTAGTTAAATCATCCAGACTCCGGAGAGGCATTGATTGTGGGGTGTATAAGGTGCCTTAAGATCCCAGGCTCTGATGGACCACCGTGGCACCCACGCTCTCCGGGTGACGTTTCTCAGGAGTATAGAGCAAGACAGCATGCCTCGGAGCATGCAAAAACATTTCTTTTTTGAGCAGGCATATCTTCCCCTTTCGTCCAATAAAAAAAACATGCTACAAATACAGCTCACCAACCTATGAGGTCGTTGAGGGACAGAAGCCTGTGGCAGGTTGGAGTCATGGTCATGGCCCTGACATTAAATGAACTAAAAAATAATCACGTTCCACGGCTATCTTCATTACACTGGGAGCACTTTTCTTTATTGAAATTCCACTAGGAGACCTGCCGTCCTGCTAAAGGGATTTATGGATGGTACAGATGGTAATAAGTATCCAAGGACACAATTTAATTAGTTTTCAGTGGAATACAGCATCGTCTGTCAAAGAGCTGCACTAAGTGGAACTGACTCGGGTAGAGCCCTCACGACCCAACCGCTAACGTTCACACGACATTCCTGCAACCTCGCGGCAACGTTACTCGGTGCGCCGTGTGTCGGATTGTATAATGGGAGGTGACTGCTCGGGCAATAGACTGCTCCCACTCAGGCATCATGCCGTTTTTTAACATTTTATTACAGAGGACAACCCCTTTCTTTTAACTACTACGCCCCCCTCCCCCCTTGTGCAGTCAATACAAGATACATTGCCTAACCGAATCAGAGCAGGGCTTAGTGTTACAAAGAAGGATTGAGAGAATGCCATCCTGGGGATTGGAAACGTCTGAGTGTGCGGGATTCTTGAAAGCGGTGTTTGATGAGCACATTTGAATAGGCATCCGTGAAGCATTGACCTTAACCCGTTTCCCTTTGCAAGATGTCCCTCTTTCTCACGTGGGGTGCTTCCAACAAGCCTTCCTCCCTGTCTTTCACACATTCTTGTCATAAATAAAAGTTGTTGTTTTTTTGTACCTTGTTAATACTAAAAGCTTGCGCCATTTACCAGCAACTGACAAACAGCAGTAGAAGGTAATTACAATCCTACAATCCTTTTGTGCAATTGCCTTAACAGTAAAAGCACTGTACTTATCTCAAAAGCCAGGCTTTTTGATTGGCACTTCAGTATTGACACGAAGAGCGCACAGGAGTCTGTAATCCTCGCCACGCGCGGGAAATAAATCACGGAGGAGGTCAGCCTTGTGTGACAGAGAAAAGTGAAGAAAAACAATATTTTTGTTTGGCGGCCGCTCTCAGCCGTTTGATATTTTATTCCTCGTACTGCTCCACGTTCCTGGCCTTCTGCCGCAGAAAAAGAATCCGCCAAGGGGCAGGTTTACTGATATGGGTGCAGCGCAAATGCAGAGAAATGTAACCTGAAAGATTTATCACCTGATTTCACCTGAAATCTGAGCGTGACCACAGTGGATCATGCACTAACTTAATCTTCCTGAACTTCCTTTTAAATAATTTTAGGCTTAGCAAGGTTTAATTAAGCTTCATAAATAGTTCAAACTAATTTAAAGTTACAACCAGAAGCCCCGTCTGAGAAGTGGTTTCGGGAGGTCAACACTCAGGAGAGTTGAATGATTTATGCCCGGCGTTTCCACTTTCAAACAGTGTTTTTGCTTTTAACAGTTGTTGTAATGAAACTCCTAAACACATCACCACTTCCCAGATGGCCTCCCCAACTTGTGCTGAATCTGCGTGGCCCTCCAGATTTGATCACACCCTTGTCGAGCAGTGGTGGTTCATTCTGGACCAGAGCTTTAAAGAACAATAACCGTGAACCCTTTCAGGTTGGACCACGGCCCCAGCAGGTGAACAAGACCCTGCGACCAGGAACCGAAGGCGAGCGCTACCGTTTCAATCACAGGAAACCATTTTACCAACAATGTTTAGTGAGTGTTTAAACGATGTTTAGTGAGTGTTTAAACAATGTTTAGTGAGTGTTTAAACGATGTTTAGTAATGCTTGAAATGAGTATGCTAGTCCTTGTATCTCCAGCTCCTAGGGACTGAAACACAGCGAGTAGAACTGCAGCTACACATGGAAAGTCTACGTGGCAACAGAAGGACCTGCACACGTGACAGGACAGCCCCTCTCTGTGGCACTGTATGGCACATACATGCAAGAGACTGAATGAATGGCGTCTGGCCCTGGTAAGGTTGTGATTGTTTTATCTACTTAGGTAGCTGGGGGGGGTCCTTGATGGAGAGGGGCATGCACACATAGAATCCTGGGACACCATCACGACCTGTGAGAGATTACAGGGTCACTTTAGCTGTTGCCATGGCCAATGTGTCCATGGAAACTGCTACAGGTGTCAGAGGTGCTTCAGGGGTGGCCAACCCACGGAGTGGAAAATATAGACACTGGCAAATGACCGTTTCTTGAGGAGGCTGAACAGGCGAGAGGGGAACTGAGAGGGAAAAAGCAGCAGACGGCAAAGACGTGAGGAAGACAAATTTAACTGGAGCCAACACTACACAAGGTTACACTCAACGTCTCTGTGAGCTCCACAACGTTGCCCAGAGAAAGATCGTTGGAAATTAGCAGCGTATGACAGACTTTTAACCTGTTTGTTATTCATAATAACACATGGACAGCGTTGATCCGACTCGCTGATAGCTCACTCATGCGGAACACTTGAGCCCAGGAGTCGATGAAGGTCAACGACTGGCAATAAAAAAACGCTTTAATGATTAAGCCGCGTAGTCATGGATTGACTCATGTGTTCCTACGAGCCTTTCTTTTGTGAGGAAGACCTTTGACTCCCCCCCCCCATCTGATGGGTGGTTTGCGGAGACAAACCCATTCAAACAATGAGATATATGTCAACAGCACAGAAGAAAGGTATTCAAGAAAACTTTCTTCCACTAAAACATTCAGTGTTTGGACTATAGTTTTAGCCGTCTTATCGTGGCGCCTTGCTTTTGGGAACCGTCTACCTGAGGACCGTGTTTGCAAAGAACAGGAAGGGATCCAGCACACAGAAATGGGCCAATGGCAGGCCAGGGTTAAGGCCCCATCAGTTGCCCAGTGCCCTGGTCTCCTGTTCTGCCTGATGCTGAACTAGGTATGGCTGGAACAATGCCTTCCACAGAGGCACCCGCTACCTCAGTCAAACCACAGAAGAATAATTAGCCACGGGACGCAGGAACAGAAACCTATTAGTGAAGGGCGCAGGCTGCATTATCTCACCATTCCAGAGTGTCACATCAAATAAGGCAAGAATCAGACAGACAAGCTCAAAAGCTAAATTGAATGCTAGGAGGTTTCAATGGAAGTGGGCGGGGGGGGGGCTGGTGGGGGATTGTTAACTGACACATTGTGACTGCATACTGCAACGACCAGGACGGGAGTCAGGCGCTCCTTGACAGCTCTGGGTCAGAATGCAGGAGCGAGTGCCTTCTCCTGCTACAAAACAATATATTTTCATTAGCCTTTGAGGGTAACGTGGATGGACCACACAGTTCAGGGGTGCTGGGGCTCTGGGAGGAGACTGGCACAGACAAAGTGGCAGCCGTTGAAGCCAAGGTAGACAATGATACAGCTGTTCCTCTCAGCAGTAGGCTGACTCATATTCAACACTAATCTCTCTCCCTTAAGCTGTGCCGTCATTGCGGACAGCAGGGTCCAAAGAATTCATAGGGCAAAAATACATTTACAGCACTTAAGCTCATAAAATGTTCATCTCAGAAGAAAGAGAAGCTTGCTGAGAATACAGATTAGAGCGTTTTCGGAACATCGAATCTAATATGGACGCAGTCACTTTATTGAAGCCTATTATATATATGATATATCTGATTTTTTTCGTTTAATAGAAATATACCCCCATTTTCTTCAAACAATGCAGAAAAAACATCTATATACTGTAAAATATGGACGATTTAAGCATCTGTCTTTTGGGAAGATATGATTCCACCATTTCAGTGGCTTCACTTTTAACTACTGAGATGCAGAATTGCTTAAAAAATATTTTATAAGCGTATTAGACTGAACTTTTTATGCAGAAGCGCCGCAGCCTACAAAAGCATACTCGGCCACTCAGTGATGGCTCAGTGATATCTAAACAAAACGCAGAGCACTTGTCATGTGACGAGACGTGGCTTGGACCGCCGTGGAACCCGTTTGGACCGCCGTGGAACCCGCTTGGACCGCCGTGACACCCGCTTGGACCGCCGTGGAACCCGCTTGGACCGCCGTGACACCCGCTTGGACCGCCGTGGAACCCGCATGGACCGCCGTGACACCCGCATGGACCGCCGTGGAACCCGTTTCTGTACCAGCTGCTCCATCTCTCCTCCCCTCACCATGAACCGGTGCAGCCGAACATTCCCCCACAGTGGGCTCCACAACACAGCGGAACGGCTTCACCCATCTGATTCTAGATCAACCGCCTCCCTGCTGGAGAGTCTTTTTGGGACACCAGCCCGATATCCAACTAGGACGTTATGTTCTGGCACCCACGACAATGCGACAATGTAGGCAATACACAAGGAACAAGGTCTTCCCCAGCACCATTCCAGTGTGGATTAGACTTGTGAATCGCCACTTTTGTGACAGAGGGACTAAAAATATTCCACAAACATCTAGGATAATTTATAGCATGCTTCAAGCAGGAAACGCACATAATTAGTTTGCTCCAAAATGGAATTAGATTAAATTAAATTGTGCCTTCGTCAAAATGAAATTAAACCATGCGGTGTTACCGCTTCAAGGAAGTGAGCCTAGACCCTTCGGGGGAGGGGCTTCCCACCTGACCTCCTAAACTTCTTCTAACCAGTACCTCAGGCAGACTCGGAGGCAGGATCTCGTTGTGAGTTGTGAAGGTCATCGCTCTATCTCCACATCCCGCGAGTAGATCCACCAGGTAAACAAATTAGTCAAACAAATTAACTTCGGCATTTATTTTGTAAATGCCAGCTTGAAGGATTTGCTGTTTTGTTTTTTTAGAACGCCTGATAAAAACAGAGAGAAAAATGAAATACCATCCTTACAGCCCCTAATGGGGGATGATTTGGGAGCTTGGCGGGCGGAAGGCGTGCATTTAGAAAAGGTTTCATTGTTTGTGTGAACCTCCAGTGCACAACCAGGCTGATGTTATACTGGAATGAGACTGGTACACAGCGAATAAGGATGTTGTACTGGGATGAGACTGGTACTCAGCGAATAAGGATGGTGTTAAACTGGGATGAGACTGGTACTCAGCGA
This sequence comes from Hiodon alosoides, assembly GCA_025775065.1. NCBI lineage: Eukaryota > Metazoa > Chordata > Actinopteri > Hiodontiformes > Hiodontidae > Hiodon > Hiodon alosoides. The sequence continues at coordinate 5,400 of JAOYSI010008186.1, read as the reverse complement.
ATAAGGATGGTGCTAAACTGGGATGAGACTGGTACTCAGCGAATAAGGATGGTGTTAAACTGGGATGAGACTGGTACTCAGCCATAAGGATGGTGTTAAACTGGGATGAGACTGGTACACAGCGAATAAGGATGTTGTACGGGGATGAGACTGGTACTCAGCGAATAAGGATGTTCTACGGGGATGAGACTGGTACTCAGCGAATAAGGATGGTGCTAAACTGGGATGAGACTGGTACACAGCGAATAAGGATGGTGTTAAACTGGGATGAGACTGGTACACAGCGAATAAGGATGTTATACTGGGATGAGACTGGTACTCAGCGAATAAGGATGTTGTACTGGGATGAGACTGGTACTCAGCGAATTAGGATGGTGTTAAACTGGGATGAGACTGGTACACAGCCAATAAGGATGGTGTTAAACTGGGATGAGACTGGTACACAGCGAATAAGGATGTTATACTGGGATGAGACTGGTACTCAGCGAATAAGGATGTTGTACTGGGATGAGACTGGTACTCAGCGAATAAGGATGGTATTAAACTTAAAATGGGGTGGTATCCAGAACACAGACAAGCCTTGAGAAACTGCTGAGATGGCACAAACCCCACACCAATGTTGTTAGCACTGAGGTTGAAGATGGTAAGTCATCTAGGTGGTGAAGTCAACACACACTCCTTATTAGGAGCAGGGACTGGGTGCACAAAGCAAGTGTGTTGAGAGGTTATCGGTCGCTTTCTTGTTTTGTTCCTTATAGTCCTTACTTGTTCAAAATATCCTTTGAATGGGACAATGATGGAGGAGGCAGTGGAGGGGGACTTCCTGCCCCCCACCACGACTGGGGAGAGACATGCAGAAAGACCATTTCCTGTCCTAAGAGAAAACAAGAAAAGAAAATAAAACTGACTAAGAGTTAAAGTCAGCCGCAGAGCAAGGAGAAGGGGTGGAAGGGGTGAAGGCTCCCAAATAGACAGAGATATGTTCCCCACACCATGTCCAAAATCCCTTGGGTTTTCAGGGCTTTTCAATTACAGTTTTTGTTTCTGAGCCTCTCTCCTCGGTCAGATAAATAGAACAGATAGAGTCGTATTCATCAATTGCGTCTGCTTCTCTCGCTCTCCTCTGCATGCAGTCCATTCGGACTCATTACCCAGGTGGAGATAGGGACGGACCCTTTCAGACAGCTGGTCTCCACACTCCACTGCTCCGCTGTCTGAGCAACTGATAACCTACGAAAATGCATTTCACGTAGCCCAACCACTCAAACTCAGTCCTGCATGGCCAAAATGACGCAATCTCGCTGGAAGAGAGAGGTCAACGACCGAGTGTGCAATCCCTCAACCCTGACACGCTGAAGTGGACCTCTATCAAAAGACAACGAAATCACCTACATTAGCATTCACTGGTACATTAGCATCCATTCAACTCCTGCTGGGTTGAATATTAAAAAGGACAGTGTCAGTTTTTCTCCCTGAAACGACAGTGCCTTCAGATTTATGCCAGATCTCCGTGTTGCAGTGACACTGTGGGAATGTTCTCTTTCGGCCACAGTCCCGTCCCATTCCCTTCCAACACTGCTAGCCATGTTCTCCTGTGGATGAACTGATTAACTGCGTTTTGTCAGGTAACAGCCAACCTTTCAACCCGCGCAACGCTCCCTCTCAGACCTTACCATCTGAAGGCAGTGTCACCTCCAGAAGCAAAAAAGTAAGTACTCTCTCATCGGAAATGGCACACCTATTCCTACGCCCAAGAGTAAGCCCTGCCTGTTTCATTAACACATTTTAAAAATCGCTTTCTCCTGCTCGGCGCCAGGGATCCTGCACCGCGATCTGCACTGACTCAGTGGTGAAAGGCAAAACCTGACAGTTCTGGGCTGCAGACAAAGCACTGCAGTCAGGTGAACGGCCTGCCGCTGTCGGAATAACAGCGGCAGTCAATCTGGTCACAATGCGGCTTTAAGACGTGACATTTCCAGCCGGAGCCAGGCCTGCCACCCATCCCCACTTGTGGATTCTCGTTCTCCCTCACCAAACGACTCGAACCTCGCGCTCATTTGAGACTGCTCGGTTACCTCGGTTTTTAGTGAACGTTCTTACACCCAATGAAAACTCTAAACACAACAAAAGTGTCATCGTACTTTTTTAAATTAATTTTACCATTTGTTCATCTTCTTTGCCGTAAGGCTCCTTTGACACATGTGGATAAGTAGTAAATTATTGATAAAGAGAACTACTACTCTGGTCTCCATTGAGAACTTGGTTTCAAAGTGATGCACCTACTGTGAATGGCACCCTTCCTAATAGTAAACTAATAGTTACTAAAGGAATTTAGCAGACAACAGCAGATTCTCCTCTTGGAACTCAAGCCCAGAACCGTCCAGAAATTCAACACTGGTAACCACTACATTTTTACTTTTTTTGGGATGCTTCATATCTTTGAAGAGCCCCGTGTGTAGCACGACGGAACTCAGATATGTTTCTGAATGGGCGCTACGAGCGGCCACCATTCCCGAAACAAGGCTGTCCGTGGAGTTCATCGGAGAATAGTAAACGTGGGACAGGGTGCGTCCATGCGCACACACAACAGAACACTCAGGGTCTACCCACCTACAGTTGTCTTATGACACTCATTCACATCGACCAGTGGATTTTAACTGGGCAGCCACGGGTGTCGTAGTTCAGTCTGAAGAGGTCACGTGAGCTATGATGTCGAGTATTTCTGCCGCCATTATTGGGGAGACTATTGTATGCTGTGCATGCCTTCAGGTGCCAAGGACTATGATTTCAGTGTATCTGTTTATATGTTGGAGAGAGGGTGGGAGAGAGTTTAGAAAGTTTGGGTTTGTTTGTGGACATTTGAGAGAGTCTGGATGTTCACCACATGCCCCCCATCTCATTAAAACCATAAAATTATACTAATTATCAACATCGCACACACAGACTCCCTCTTTTAAACCCAAGGATTCGCAATAAACATTAAAATCTTGGGCTTAATTCTCGCCTCCGTGCCCCGAACAGCCTTTCCCAAAATTCTTCAATAACCGCTCATTTCTAATATCATTAGCATACCGTTTCCTTGACTTTTGGTAATGAAAGCTTATAACAATGATCAGGGGCTTTAAATGGGTTGGCTGCGAGAAATTTGTTCGTAATTACTGCTATGGGGAAAACTCCACAGTTTCCACAGTCCCAAGGCAAAGCCGTGTGTTGACTACCAAGGCAGTGTGAAGGTCTGAGGTAGGGAAACAATTTGTGGTTTAAGGCTAGGGCAGATGCAATATATTTTCATTTGTTTCACTCCTTCAGTTTCTAGAAATTGGTTTTGAGTTCAAATTCATTTTTAATTATGTGACTTTCGCTGTCACATAAATAAATTTGATGAAACATTAGACTAGGAGAAGCTTCAAGACAGTGCACCGAGCCTGAATAAACAGGATAAACTTTAAAATCGTAGGCTCCGGGTGAAAGTTCTTGCCAAGACACGAAACAATGCAATAATGTTGCAGCCATCAGCAGTAGCATCTGAAAGACTCGTTCAAGTAACTTATGTTAACTAGTTTCCTGGAAACGGCTACCAGAGCACAGCCCCTCTATCAGAATGCTATTAACTTCATGACGAAAATAGATCCAGTCTGCCCTTGCAGAACCAGTCTGCTTTCCTGCTTTCGAAGTTCAATTATCCTGGAAGCCACACACAGGAACGAATGAGAAGACTGAGGAAAAGGTCAAAGGGAGACGCACACCGAGATAAATGAATGAGAAGACTGAGGAAAAAGTCAAAGGGAGACGCACACCGAGATAAATGAATGAGAAGACTGAGGAAAAAGTCAAAGGGAGAC
>JAOYSI010008185.1:0-11673 GCA_025775065.1 Hiodon alosoides | reverse complement strand
GTTCTGAAAGTAGTGACATTTTTGGGAATTTGGGTGTACAATCCAGGGTTTGAACAAAACCTTGTAGCTCCTCAACCTTAGAAGATATATGAAATATGTTTCTATATTTGAAATCCTCATAAATGTCTGCATCTTTCATATGCAGATAAAAAAATGTATATCTCAAATTTTCAGTATCAAAATATTATTTATTATTATTATTATTATTATTATTATTATTATTATTATTTTAAGTGGGCTGGGCATTTTACTTAAACATGAATAATACTAATCACTGGAAAGAGCTACTGAAAAGGGGACAGTACTGTCCCTTGAGGAGCCCCCGTGCTGCTCATCACCTGGTCTGACAAACAGCTCTGTAGCCACACAAATTGTGGTCTGTCAGTCCGATAATCAACAACCCAGGAGACTAAGGGCTTCCATCTTCATTTGACTCATCTTCTCTCCCAGTAGCTGAGCCTGTATGGTGTTGAAGGCACTGGAGAAGTCAAAAAACATGACTCTCTCAGTGATCCCAGCTACATCCACGTGAGAGTAAGCCCTCTGGAGCAGGTAGATGACAGCATCGTCCACTTCGATCAGGGGCTGGTAGGCAAATTGCAGGGGGTCCATAAAGGTACGGACTAAGGCCTGAGTGTGAGAGAAATAGCCGCTCCAGTGTCTTCATGACGAGGGATGTTAGATCAACCGGCCTCTAGTCATTCAGGGCAGTGGGGTGTCCCTTCTTGGGCCCCAGGACCAGGCAGGAGGTCTTCCACATCACTGGGACCCTCTCGAGGCTCAGACTCAGGTTAAACAAGTGCTGAAGTACTCCACAAAGTTGGGTTGCGCAGATCCTCAGCACCCTAGGACTAATGCCATCTGGGCCAGGGGCCTTGCGCCTTTGAAGAATCTCCAGTTCTTTCTTAACCTTTATGAATTAGTGAAATCACTGGAGTTAAGCATAGCTAAACCATCACATCCATCCTACAAGGACAAAAGTTTGACACCCCTTGACCTAGAAAGCCCTGCTGTTCATGAAAGTGCAACACCGAATACGCTGGCTTTAAAACCTGTAGTGCACCAGGTTGCTATCAAGTCACAGAACATGTTTTTTTTTTTTTATTTGATCGCTAAGCATTATGTGATTTAACACTGTTGACTAATGACAAACCGGATGATGTCACTCCATTCTTTCCATTTATAACCTGTCAACATAACAAAGGTTTTTGAGATTTTGAGAGGGAATGCACTTCTTACCCTTTGCTGATGGGGTTGAACATGGGTGGTGGTGGCTTGAGTCAGAGGATGACATCAATCCTACAGCCAGTAGGAACCATTAGTTAATCTGATGAAACATACAGTTTAATGGGATGACTCACACAATAAAACACTATCGTGCAGGGGAAATTAGGGCCTTTCATAGTGGGGTATTGCAAAAGGTCTTATTTATTTATTTTATAAACATACTTTTCATACAAGATGGACATTTTACCACAGCATAATTTAAATTAAATTTAGGAAAACTTAAAGATGAACCTTTACTATAACATTCACTATAAGCTTTTATGACTGTCTGGTCATGTATTAGAATAACAATCTATAATATATTTAAGTACATATCTTATAATTGGTACAATGTAAGCAAGTCAATGCTGTTTTTTCTCAGTAGGCAGCATTTAAAAAGTTATATATTGTAACGGGGATGGAAAGCAGCGCTTCCCCCGCCAATGGCGTTCAACCGAGGGGGCTGCTGGGAAGCCTGGCCCCCGAACTGTTAATAATGAAAATAACATGTTCAAAGCTCCGTCTTTTAATGACGTTGTTGTGTTGTAGTTCAGTTTAGTTAACTGTATCGTTAGGTGTTTTGGTGATTAAGATTTAGTTCCCTCACCGTGAACTGCTTTGCTTGTTTGTGTGTGGGCTTTCTGTGTTTTCCTATGTATTGTCAGTTCTTTTCGCTGCCAGTTCCATCTTTGTCAAGGTGGTCGTAAGCGCAAGTATAAATAAAGAGCACCTCTTTCTGCTGAATTGGTGTCTGATTCCTTGCTTGAACCCGGCAGAGTAGTAGCATTCCGAAAAACGCTACAATATAGAAACTGAAGAGTTGGTGTTGTAGGGAAAATATTTCTGACATTCCTTTCATTAATAGATTCTATTCCCATTTTTTTAAGCAATGTTTTCCAGCCACCATGAATCCCCCATGTATTTCTAGACCTGCTACAGATATGAAAACATTCACTGTTCCATAATTAAACATTGACACTGGGCACAGGTCAAAATTATAAAAAAATGAATAAAAATGAATCACATGTCTTTACTAACACCCAGGTGTTCAGTTTATAAAGAGTTTATTTTCCATGTGTAGGATACATGTGTCAGTGAATTTTGATCTAACTAGGTAATGGAAAAAAGAGGAAAAAAATAAAAAATTTTACAAGCACAGAGATGAGGTGGGATTCTTGAGTGTGTGGGATGGAGCGAGGATGGAGGTAGTATTCTGGGAAGGCAGGAATAGAACACAGGAATGGTAAGCCACTAATGAATAACATAATCTATTCCTTATACAATTCAGTGACTTCGTCGTTATCTTGTAACCATCCAAGAGAGAAAATTAAGCTTGTTTCCTCACTGCTCACTTCTTTACTCGCGTATCGTTTAGGTACTGATATGGGAAATCATGTGCGATGTAAATGAACACACGAAGTGAGCGTGAAGTTAAGGAAACACAGCGGAAGAATGTACAATGAAGCAGCACATTGAAGCAGCACATTTAAGGTCAACAGAGTGCTATCCATTTCTCCCATTTTCCATTTACCACGTTTTCTATAAGAACTGCGGATGAACTTTAACGATGCTTCTATAATTTGAATAGTGAACAAATATGAGTTTCAGGCCATATGCTAGCCACATTAACCACCTCTGTAAATCCCACTCCTAGAGATATGACTTTTAATTCCATTGTTTAAACTATATAAATATTGAAAGAATGTATACACTTGCTGTGTGCTTTTCCATTGCATTGGAAATATCCTTGGTCTTTGGATATTACAAATGATAGATAATGATTAAGGTTAACCTTAATATCTTTAAGGTTTTTTTTTTATTGCTTGTTTTTAATACTACTACTATATACTTACACTTTATTTTGTTGCATACAATTCATGTATGACACAGCTGCCCACGCGCGACAAGGAACTAGCTAAATTCAAATTCAACACAGGGAGCATGTGCGCCCTCTCTAGGTCAGGAGGGTTGTGTTTTGGAATCGCCATTGAAAATATTCAGACGTTGCCCTTAATGCCTCATTTCACTCCTACACATAGAAAGCAATAAATGTGCCAACAAAACATGGGCAGGAACATGCCAGACACACTGGGGCATTCCCAGATGATTCCCAGATGATTCCCAGATGACTCCCAGACGGCACTTACAAGCGCAAGCGTGTTGTGGAGCACATAAACATGAAAAATTGTTTTTTTTCTGTCCCTGGGAGATCAGCCTTTCCTAGTGGTAGTTCCCAATTCTTTATATGTGCTGGAATTCCTTGGGTTAAGTTTCTTTTGACTGGTGTAATATATTACATGCCAATGTCACAATAGTGCAGCCCATTATACGTCCCATTGTCTGCTGAAGATAAGACTCTTCAAACAATGTAATTTCCCATTTTATCCACTGATTTCTAGTTTAATGGAAGCGAAACTTGTGTAAGTAGAAAAACGAGTTACTTCTCCAAGGCTTTGGCCTCACACTACTGGGCCTACACCGAATGTTAATTCAACACTAGCCTTGAGAATGTTATTGTGTTGCTTATCCTTGTTAGATCCTTGCTTTGGGTCTAGGTTTTTCAATTACAGAGGATGTTTCTCAGTGGTTGTTCACTATGCCTTGGGTGTATGCAAGCTCTTTCACTTTCCAAGGCTACTGCTATTTGATTATTAACTCTATAGTCATCTCTAACTTAAACGTAACCTAATTTGCTTCAAGATAAAGGTCGATCATAATTAAACCTGCTATAAAAAAAATTTTTAAAGAACATCTTTATGGACGTTGTGGCAAAACACTGGGTAGAGAATATGTGTCCCGTCCCATTAAGACCAGCGAGCCCGAAGTGAAATAATCAATTTGGAATTGAAAGAAATTGTGATTGAATATTTATTATTACACCACGATGGCATGGTGTCAATGTCATGATACAGCAAAGCATCCCGAAACCATGTCACCAACACCATGTCTGACTGTTGGAATGGGGTCTTACTGCGGAATGCAGTTTTTGGTTTTCCTTCAGACCTAACCTGGCCCATGTCAGCCTGAACTCTTCAGGATAATTTGACTTTAGTTGTACATCAGCAAAATTTTAATATTTCTGCATTTTATTGCGATGGTTGTGCATTACTGGGGAAATGAATTCAGTTTTACTGAGCAGTGCTATAAAATAAGCACTTTCCCACAGGGAACCCTTTTATGCTAATGTGGGGAGAAAAGTTTTCTGACCTCTACGATCCCAGTCAAGTGGATCTCATGGAAAAGTGAGACAATGCTAATTCTATCTATATCTATATATCTATACATTCTGTTTATATCTACTGTTTAGTATATATAGAGGATTCATATGTTAAACAGAATTCAGCTTTCAATTACATTAATTATTTCATCCAATAAGAATGCTTATTCTTTTATATATCTTTGACAGATTACAAAACATACAATATCTTGAATTATCAGTAGAAATATAAAGATTTCTGTGGTCTGCTTTAATACATATTTAATACATTCTTACTTTTAAGTTGATCTAGTTATCATCAATGGCTGTCTTTGGAAACTCTGTGAGCTGGCAGGGTGCTCTGTAACTGCATGTAATATGTTTTTAAATCTGTGATGAATAACAAAATCCCTATGATCTAATCATTATCGTAATTGGCCTGGGAGCACGAAAAGGTGCATAATAAATTGTTAATTCACATATCATGAATTCACACATCACATCAAATGTTAAAGTTACATTTTTCCATTAAGTAATGAATGAGAAACGACTGACATAAAAGTGTAACGTCGTCCAAATTTCATTAAAGAATGATGCTCCATGGCTTTTTTAGCCCAGTGAATTACTCAACTGGGTTACAAAAATAACTGCTTTTAAAGTGAAAACCTCAGCTACATTAGTGAATTCAATTGAGAAATGTCCTCTATGGATTTATTTGCCATTACCTATAATGTCCTGCAATTATTACATTTTTTTTCAGAGCAGTGCTTTCATAGCTGAAAAGACAGCACATCATAATAAATCTAACCTAATGTTTTCTTTTTTGCGTATCTTGTTAATTCTGACACAGCAAAAAACAGGGCAAGAGTCGTTTTTATTTATATAAAACCAAAAACACGGGTCAAAACGAAATATAAAAAACAATAATATAGCTATTTTATCAAGATTAAAAAAAAAATTTGCAACAAAAAATAAAAAGCAAATTGATTCTAGCAGGTAACATACAGTGCCCAATCTCCAGGCTTCCATGATTGAAAGCGTGTAAAGATTCCACTTATAATTAAATAAAACATAAATAATTAAATAAATAAATAATTTATGATAAATAATTTTCCAAATATATAGTCCGCCAAGCCCTCCTTTCCTGTCAGAGGACAGAACCATGCGAACTGCTTGAACCCACTTGAAAATAATCTGGACCCGCCCCTGCTGCTAAGTCAGTGAAAGCCTTGTAGAACTCCCTTGCCTCCTCGGAATGCCTCAAAAGGGCCAAAGATGATTGGAACATCCAGGAGGGCAGACTTGTTGGTTAGTGAAAGCATGTTTCCGCCCATCGCTAGGCCGACAAGCTTAGTCAGCTTGAGTTGGTGTCTATTACCCAGCTAAAGCTTTCTCAGCTGATCAAGGCCGAGTCCACCCACGGCTGAAGCCAGCAACCTGAACTGGTATACCCCCAGAACGGTGTTGTGGCTTCGCAGACGTGCCAGGAAAGTGCTGGCAGAGTAAGCCTTCCTGCAAAGGTTCTCTGTTTCCTGGCACTGCTGTATGTTTGGAGAGCAACGGGAGGTCAGCAAGTAATGCCAGTACTGGATTAGTCGACCTGGGAGTGGGAAAGGCTCGTCTAGTCCATTAGCCTATTCAGCGTGTCACTAGAATACGCAACTGCAGGGGTCATAGCAGGGTGTTGTCAAGACTATTGCAGTTCCTTCCAAAAATCAGGGTGGATTGGGAGTACGAGCAGCCGTTTGAGGCATGTGTCCTTTAAAGCCCAGTAAAGGATTTGTCCTTTAAAGCCCAGTAAAGGACATGCCCTTTAAAGCCCGGTCAAGGATGTGTCCCTAAAAAGCCCAGTAAAGGATTTGTCCTTTAAAGTCACAGAGTCGTGGCCTCCAGCAGAAGGCAGACACTTAGGAGCCCCCACACACGTGAATAGTCTTTTTGACTATCGTGCTCAAAAGTGCTGCAGTGCACGGGAGAGAAGACTTAAGCCTTACGTCAAGGTCTCAAGGTCCGACAGCAGAGCGTAAGCCTGGCCACGAAAATGCCAAAGTGGGCCCTAAACAGCTAAAAACATTAGCTCCAGTGGTAGACTTCATGCTTCTCTGTGGAAAGAAACATAAAGACGGCCAACAAGGTTTTAGCCTCCGAAACAAAAGCGCAATTTAACTGGTGGACCCTGGGAACGCAGGGGCGGATCCAGATTATTTTCAAGTGGGGGGCACAGGGGGGAACAACAGAACAACAATTGGGGGGGCCACCCAAAAGTGACTATTCGAAGCGAACAATGACTGACATCACTAAGAGCTAATGAAAATTGGGGGGGCACACGGGGTGGCCAATCAGATCACAAGGGGGGGCGGGTGCCCCCATGTGTAACCACAGAATATCTGCGCCTGTGGGAAAAGCAACTACGCGAGTCACAGGCTTCCTCGGGAACAACAGGCCGCAAGCAGGCTAACTGGAAAAAGAAGTGTAGCCGCAAGACAAATTTTGCACTCAAAAATTTCACACGAAAAACCTGTTGGACGAAGCGGGATGCAGGAAGCTGTGCCTCCCGGTCTAACTCCATGTGCGAATGCACCCAATGAATTGGGTAATTAGGGCCAGGTGCAGTAATTAAATGGGAAGCAGCCAATCTCCTTAGGAGCTGAACAGAGAGAACCCGATTGAGGGTGCCGCAGTATTGGAAGGGAAACCGTGGTTGTATAGTGGAGTAAGTTCCGGTGTCTGGGTCAATGTTTTGAAGGGCAAACGATTCGATGTGATACAGAAACCCCCACACATGTCGTGTAGTGGCTGTACAGCAGTACACAGAAAAGTACTAGATTTTAATACTATAAATTCCCAATGCAAAGCAAAGCATAAGGGTTTGTTTTAAAGGATTTTGGAATATTTTGGAAATATATGCTCAACATCCATTAATGAGCAAGGGAAAACTACAGCTGAGGACCAATGCAAGTCATTGAGTAATTGTAATTACTATAGATGTTAAATTAGCACTAGCCACTTTTTACTACCTTTTATGATTGTTATTAGATATTTAAATAAAAGTTTCAACCCACATTAATGCTACACTGTACAGTGACAATGCACACAGCAAACAGACAACATAAGATAATAGAATACATTAAGTGTTTGACAAAGTAGATGGCTTGAGGTTCTGGCTGTGGCTGTCACTTACTGAAGACTGGATTTTTGCTGCTGACTGGAATTTGTCTAAAACAGGCATAAGGGTTAAATAAATAATGCATGGCATAGAAAGAGTAACTGATTACACTGTACTTGTGCTTCTACTGAGTGCAAAAACAAATCCTTTGCGTAGTTTTTCGGGCATTGTGTCGAAACATGACCACAGACAGAAAACAGTGAACGGTGTTCCAGACAGGTTTAGCTCATAAGGATCAATGGTCATAGTGTCATGCAACGGAGCATTTCAGGCTGCGGGATATGTATGTGACAGATTTAGAGCATTGGCGGGAAATCACAAAAGAAAACTGAATGCACCACTCCCACCTTGAACTGGTCTGGCGTTTTAAATTAATGCATTGATGCATTCACTCGCATGAACCAGGCCAGTCACTGTAAAAGCTCTACCATGGGTGCCTGGGTGCAACCCCCAGGGCTTGATTTAATGAAGTCAGTGGTCCAAACTCAGCCACCTTAACACAGCTGTTAATGCAGACACACTCTGGCTTCTCAGTATCACAGATGTAGTGTGGCAGTGGTTCCCTTCTTTTCTGTCTGTATTTACATCATAGTAAAGTAAAGTAGAATAGAATAGAAGAGAATAGAATGAGCTTTATTGCCAAGTATTCTTACACATACAAAGAATTTTACATGGTGACAGAAGCTTCCAGTACTCAAACAATACAGCAACAGAGATAATAGTAATTAAAAAAAATATATACAGAGCAAAAATCTTTTATATATAGTGCTTTTATATAAAGTAATCAAGGTAATTGCTGTTAATTCCGACCACTATTTAAAAAAAATGTAGAATGTGGTACCAGTGACAAGGCAAAACAAAATAAACATAATACAGTCAGTGTTAGATTGTTAACATCTGTTTTATTCAATTTGGTTCCATGGTATGTTTTAAAGCTATTATCATGAGACAAAGAATTCTTGAAGCATTGAAATACATGTTTTACTGCTAATACATTGTTGTGTTTCTTATTTAGAACATGCATTATGTATGTGCATTATGTAATGTCATGCACTCATTCGCCCTTTACAAATAGGCAGCAAATAATGATGAAAATGTCTAGTTTGGTTAGCAATTTCATGTATCATTGATATCACACATCACCCAGGAGAAGAGTGTCTGCAAAATTAATCGAATGAAAAATGTAAATGACAGGGTGCATGCAGCACAAAAATGTCCCGTCGCAAACTGGTGCTGATGTGCTCACTGGCTTGACCTTAAATCTGAGCAAATTTCAGTGAGCATAAATTCCCAACCAAGGGGAAGGAAATATAGATGACTCTATAACAGCTGTGCTATACTGTGTCATATATATATATATATATATATATATATACACACACACACACACACACACACACACACACACAAAAGAACAATAATTTTACACACTTAATATAACCTGAAATTATTAAAAAGGCTTCAGCAATGCACATTTTTCACACGAATCCTGACATGGGTGGTTCAACAAAAGCTAGTATTTTCTGATTGAAACCATATTTAATCACACAGCACGGAGAGAAGCTTGCAGGAGCCTGCCTGCAGAAGTAGAACGTTCTTCCCCTTTCCTTGGCTGACAGAGTGCAATGTGTGAAAATGAATATTTGTAATGTTTCTATATCGTTTCAATTTATACCTATATCGTTTCTCTATGGGTCTCTATGGGCGTTGATTCTGATTACATCGTTTCCAATTTTTTAATTTGAGTCAAAAGTGCTTGTATCACCACATGCAACTAAATGACTGGTTCTCCTTTGTTTCTCCACATCTTTCCAAACACACGGGATCTGGCAATGTTGTTTAAAGAGGACTTTCAAAAGGAATATTTACACAGCGTAAATAGAACTAAACTGCAAGGTTGGCTCATTTTGCATTTAGATGGCTATTCTTCCTGACATTACACTATGAATATTGTAATTATTATCATTATAGAGTGAATGTTTTAAATGTATAAACAACCCATAAAATATGAAATAAAATGTTGAGAGGGCTTCTGCTTAGCTGTTAATAAATTCTATACTTACAAGGTCATGCTGGAAGGACGAGAAAGACGGCTCGCATTACGAAGAGCCCCGGTTAGCAGACACTCGTATCGTGCATTTTCACCGTCACAGATAGATGCAAGTCCATATTGAAATGTCAGCCCCACTCAGCAAACGTTCTCATCTTACTCAGTGTCTTAGCATTTCTGTTAGGGTGGCTCTCTGTCTGGGTGGCCTCCCTCAACATAGCAGGCATTAGGACCTACCCGTAACCTTCCTCGAGTTTATTACAATAGAAAATGGGAATGAAACTTGGTCCATTGTTATTTTGTTTCTGGTACAACCCTGTGTGGCTGCATCGGTTCCAGTAGCAGTGCAGTATTTTCCCCATTTCCCAAATCTTCAATTTATGAGCGTACCTAACAGGGTTTTTTTTTTTCCACTAAGGCATATTTTCAGATGCATTTTGAAATGATAAATATTTTGCATTTCTGTGGAGTGTTGACAGGTACCACTACTTTAATACCAAGCATTGATTAAATGGCTTTATGATTAGTCTACTACTTTTAACTCTGATTACCGGTAATGGAAAATATTTTTGGGGAATAATAACTGTTGTGATAAATAATAATTGCAGTGCTTTTAGTAGAAGCAGCGTTACAGATTAGCAGAAAAATACTATTTTAAATACTATGACTTACGAATATTACGAATCTAGGAGCCTGTCAACCCAATCTCGCTCTCTGTTAATCCGCCAAAACGAAGCTGCACTTGATTAATAAGCCATAAAATATAAAGTTTGGAAAATATCTCAAATAACAATGCAATTCATATATATTTAAAAATATTAATTTCTATTATTTTTTTAATAAAGCCTGCTTTATACTGACATATTCAAAAGTAAAGTCGAAATCCATCAAAACTGCAAACCTGGCTGTCATCGGTAAGTAAATTAAATTGTAGTTTGTCGGCTCCCAGCAAGAACAGTAACTGCCTCCCCTTGAGCTTCGTGTCCAACGCGGTGACTGGCTTACATTTTTGTAGTTCTGCCGTTCAGTCACTTCCTTAGGAATCGAATTTTACAAATGGATTTCTGAAACCTGCTCAAAAGCGAAACGTGAACAAAGTGTAGCGTTTTTCGAAGTGCTACTACTCTGCTGGGTTCAAACAAGGAGTCAGACACCGACCAACAGAAAGACGTGCTCTTTAATTCACACATGCGCTTTCGACTGGCTTCACTAAGACACGACTGGCAGAGGAAACAACGACCAACACAAGGGAAAACGCAGATTGCCCTCACACGAACAAGCAAACCAGCCCACGGTGAGGGTACTAAATCATAACTACAAAGACACTTGACGATACAGTTAACTAAACCAAACTACCACACATCATTATTACGAGAAACACGAAACATCGAACACACTATTTACATAATTTACAGGTCGGGAGCCAGGCTTCCCAGCAGCTCCCTCGGGGATGGTTAAACACCATTGGCGCTGCTTTCCATCCCCGTTACAAAAGTTTCAAGTCCATTGTCATACGCACAGTAACGAGTAGCGGCGATGAAATGTTAGTTTCCGGACTTCCTTAACAGCGCAAGTGTGGACATAAAGATATATAAGGGAATACAACTAAAAATAAAATATACGAGGAGGTTAAAATATACATGGAGACATTTTAAAATATAAATTCATAGTTTAGTGTATAATGAGTAAGTGTAAAATTAAGTGGCTAAGTGTAGGAAGAGGTAATGCAAGGGGGTTAGGAATTATCAGGAAGGTAGGGGTGGTCAATAGTTCAACAGTCTGAACTGTGTGTGGGGGGGTCTAGCAGACGGTAATACATCCAGTCAGAATACTCTTGATGGTGCACCTGTAAGGTGTGAGTATTCTGTCCAAACCGAATCTCCTCAGCCGCCTTAACCACGACAAAGGAGATGGTTAAAGGTCTTTAATCTTGCTTTAAATATCGAGACTGTGTCCGATTCCCGCACAGATTTTGGGAGGCTATTCCATAGTAGT
>JAOYSI010008183.1:0-11673 GCA_025775065.1 Hiodon alosoides | reverse complement strand
TATACCTAGCACCAATGCAATCTGTTTGGCCAGTGTTTCTCCATAAGTGTTGTGGAGACGGGCAAAAATATTACTTCATAGGTGTATTTATTCTGAGAACTATTTCCACTTGGCATCACTACTGACAGATTTCAGCTGAGAGTTTGTCCTCACCCAGGTGGCTTTGGCTGCGGAGATGTAGAAGTCCTTCTTGGTATTGACAGCTCTGCACAGGGCCAGCCCTGATGATAACTGTGGTTTTGACCCCTTTTAAGAGTTAAGAGTCACACAGGATTCTGCGTCACCTTAGTTACGAACCACGCAACTCTGCGACAGATAACAAAAGCTGTCAGCTGGTAAGCATGCTTCTGGATTTTGTATCTGCAGCCGTCCAACATCAGCCAAGTGTAAATTAGAAGCCCTCTGCTGCCTTCCCGGACTTAAGTAATGGAGTGGATATAAAGGCAGCAGAAATTGGCCAGACAAACACGGGCATCTGTGAAATGCCCCCACTGATGTTGTTATGACACTCGTATAATCAACACAGCAGAATAAATAAATAAAAAGTTTGGTCTCTTTGCATAATCGACACAGCAGAATAAATAAATAAAATGTTTGGCCTCATACAGGAAGTAACAGAAGTTTGGCTCCTTATAATTTTTGCTCTCTGTATTTTAAACTCATTTTGAGGAAAAAATGTCTTTGTTAAAATGTGGGAACAGTTTCAGTCCTGGTCCAAGTTTGGAAGCTACACAAGAAAAGGTATTAAGCCGATACTAAGAAGCAAGAGGCAGAATACCTCTAAAAGAGGAAGGCCTACCTAAGGGTCACTGATTTTTGTGGAAAAACCACAAACTGTGCAGCAGGACCCTGGTAAGGTTCCTGGTTCCTGTTTTTGTTAAAAATTAAAGATTTTCTATTTTCAAGATTGATTTTCTTTTCTCCTTTTCACCTTTGGATTCAATGGGACTTTATATGTTCAACACGATTGGACAGATCATAGTTAAGACTATTGCCTATAGCATAACAACTATAGCATACTAGCTTTTGTTCTTAACAATGTAGCAGTACTGTTCTTGAATTATCTAATGTGGAGTGAATTAAGGGGAGGATATAGGTAAATGGTGATTATAAATAATGGTATTACCAATTCCACGTGGCATGTTGACCCTCTCTCAATTTTACTACTCACAGCTTAATCTAAAGGTGGCAAAATTATTGTGATAGCATGTAGCCTGTCTGTAAACAATCCTGCCACCTACCCGCCTGCGGTTTCTAAGACAAATCCCCAAAAATGTTTACAAACAACCTAGTATTTTGTGCCTTTCTGGGTCTACCCTTGTTCCCTGAAATCCCTGCACCTTACATATCTTTCAGTTACACCACCCAAAGCCCAGGTCCTCCCCTGCAGGGAACAGCACTGCTGCCCGTTTTCTGTCGCGTTTTCCGGTCGACCTGTTTTTGACCTTGCTCATCCTGTTCTTTTCCCTTTCCCCGACCGTATTGACAGATGACCCGAGGCCTGCGGTTTAGAATAAGTGTACATAGTGCCTCATGTAATGGTTCTCAGCACAACAGGACTGAGATGCCCTCAGTATATAGTAACTTCTCTGAGTAACAAGGTCACTGCGTTTCAGAATGATCTGTTATGAATTTTTTACTCTTCACCAAGGTTACATGGAAGACCATAAATCAACATACATTGCTCAGCCACCTACAGGCTTTTTAGATGTTTCTTACATTTCATCTTATTAATTTGGCTAGAGCGAGTGAAAACTGTGAACATGTTGGAATACAAAGATCACAAAGAGTACTGAAGTACTTTTTACATTAGACTAAATATATGAACCAACCTAAATGTGATATGAACTCTGCATTTTGTAGGACTGCCTTCAAGTTAACTGTCAAACATTTTGTGTTTCAGATGATAAAGATTTAGCTCTCCATTCACATTTGCATTGAGTAATGGCCTGGCTGGCGTGTCCGTATCTCATGTTAGTGGGATGCGGCAGTCTGTGCTGTATTTTCCAAATCAATTAGACACTCGGCTGAAAAGAGAAAATGCACGGCATCAAAGAAACGCTGCCCCCCTCCCCCCACAGGGCGCTCCTCATTTAATGGATGTTCTTTAGCGCTGCGCAAGCTCATCTTTCTCTAGCAGAAACCCTCTTATAGTGCGCCTCTCAATATGAAATGCATTAGCTTGAGCTCCTCTCTCTGGGAGAAACGAGGCAGAAGGCAGAAACCAGGGACCGTAATGTCCGTAACAGTCTTCCCCCTGAAAACGTTGCAATGGCCCCTGAAAATCTTTTCGTGGCATCCCATGTTGTGCGTCACATTGCATTATGTTTATTTCCAAAGCACCGGAGAGCCACTTAGGGCTACAAAGACACACATATCAGGCATCCACCTGCTGCAGTAATTACAGGGTGATGCGCTGAGGTGTCTGATATGACATCATCCACCAAGACCTGGCATGTGCAGAAAGAGCCGTGAGTGACAGGAAGATGCTTATAAAAGCTAACCAGAGTCTGGAGATTTCCAGAGCAAATACAGTGGAGAGAGTCATTTCTATATGATGCAATCAAAATTGCAAATGTGACAAACAGTAGCTTACTGTTGAGTGTCCGTCAACTACCTTGACTGTGTCACTCTTTAAGGCTGAGAAAGCCGCTACATGCTACTAATTTCCCCATACACAGGGTACTCAACCAAACCAACAGACAGAGGCTTACATAACAAAATAAATAAATAAATAAAAATTCATTCCAGGCCCCCACCCAATGTAAACGCTCCTGAGAGGCATGACCAAACCATAGCAAAGCATAGGGGGCTCAACGCACCAAAACTGCAGCAACCCCAGTACTTGTCAGTAAAGGGGACTGAAAAATGTATAGCCTGACAGGAGCCTCTTAGTGACCAACAGTCATTACACCGGACGCACTGCCCAGTGACCAGAGGTGTAAAAGGTGTAAAGGGAACTGAAACGCCAAATTAATCTACTGCGCAATACAGACAGATCAGTGGGAGGCACCCCACATAACTAATAGCCATAGCAGAAAATATAATAGTGTAATTTATGGAATAATAACTCTGAACATGCGAGTCAGTTCAACCTTATATTCCAAAACTCCTAGTAACATTTCCCAAAAGATTTAAAGAAGGCAAATTAAAAACAGGAGAAGTTGTTGTGTTTCAGAGTCCACTTGGCTGTGTGGAAGGCTGGTTTGGCTGTAGCCTCGAGGAGAGAACAACAGCAGCTGATAAATCATTAGTTTCACATTGGACAACGGAGTGATGATTCACACCCTGAACCCAGAAGTGTCGTTAGTGTGAAGCTTTCATAGCTCGAACACACACAAATCAAATCAAAAAGACCACCATCTCCTTACAAACAATAGCGCACAGAACTACAATGAAGTGTGTGGAAGTGTGTTCTCTGGTGGTGGTGGAGTAGTTGGGCCAGAGCAGCAGGAAGTGTTGCTCGTCCTCTACTTCTTCCAACCCGCACCGCCTGCACAGTGTGTCCTCTCTGGGTTTCCAGACCTGCCTGTTTCCTCCAGGCTGTGGCAGCTCTGTCTGTACTGGCTCAGTGTTAGTCTCTGAGGTCAGTGATATTGAGCAGGTATTGTGCCAGTGTGTCGCACCCTAGTAGGTTGCGGAAGCACCCTGGTTTGTTTTTCTGAAGTATTGTCTTTTGGCTTTCATTTCCCTGGAAACTGTTTTGATGGCAGAGCCCATGTTCGTTCTGAGGCTGGGGCAGCGCAGCTCGTTGGAGGGACTGTGCCAGTGGCTCTGAGATGCTATGTGGCAGTATGAATGTGGGCTGCTGTTTTTAAGGTGGCTCAAGTATTAGAGTGCTCTCTTGTGCACAGGGAGCAGCTGCGGAACGCAGCTCCGTTCAGCACTGCATTTGTTGTTGACTGCGCTCCTGTGCAGCTGGAGGAGGTGTTTACAGTACTCCAGGTGCAGGACCTCCATAGGGCTTCCATCCCATTTAATGTGGTCAGGGTATGTCAAGGGGCTCCACACCTCACTGCCGTCCAGGAGGACCGGAGAGATCGCGCTGTCAAAAATCTTCAGCCAGATCTCCTCACTGGGGCCTTAAGGTTACAGTCTTTTACGGATGGCCTTTTCTGTTAGTGCTTTTACGGCACTGATAATCAGCCTGAGGCTGGTTGTGTGCTTGGTTATGTGTCTATTCAGGGTGAATTAGAGTTTCTCTGACTGGTTTCTGGCCTTTTTGAGAAGACCACGACCCTGGTCGTTGACTGTGAGCATTGCTCCAGCCAGGCTCTGCCGTGGCCCCTGTGTTGTCGGCGACAGCAGGACCAGACGGTCTTCATACTGAAGAACTTTAAGAGTGGAGCGGTGCAGGATGAGGACTGTTCCAGTGCTGATGCCAGCCCCTTGATGTCGAGAATGAAGAGGGTGGGGCTGAGGAATGTAGCCCTGTCCCACTCCCTGTCCCTGCTGAAAAAAGCCAGTCCTTTTGTTCTTAACTTTCACGCTGCTCTGGTTTTCCTGGGGAATTTTCTTGATGATGTCAATGGTGCAATGGTCAAGGTTGATTTTGAGGAAACGATGACTCTCTCTCTCAGTGTATGGGAATGATTTGTTTCTTGACGAATTTAAGATTTCCACTAACCTTCCACCTGACTGTCTGGTGAATGGCCAATTCCAACAGAAACATGTTGTAAAAGAGGAACATGACCAAAATAGCTTCTCATCACTTCCAGCTATTTTTCAATAGTGTGTCAGTGTACATAAACCTTGATAAATGCTTGCTGAACTCAACTGGTAATGTTAGATGTTTTAAAAAAAGGTCTTAGTTTTATTGGAACATTCTACAAATAATGTGTTGGACAAACAAATATTTGTCTGTTTATTAGACTGCAAGGTCAGTATGTTTTAAGAGCAATGCTTTAAATTTAAATTCATTTCATTTCACATCTCAATTAGTGATCTCGTAATATTTTTTTATTCATTTGTTTTGCTATATGATAACTGCATGTTTAGGCCATTAGGCCTTTTTTAGAAGTTACATGGAGTTTGAACTGTGGAATTCTGGGGGATCTTACAGAAATGCCACAATTTGTCAGAATGACTAATTTTTCCTCACCAAATAAGGCAGAAAGAGAAAATTGGCCTTACCTCAGGTTACATTTTTTGATAAATAGCAATTAAGTGCCTCGGTTGTTAGGTATGACGAAAACAGAGGTAACGTTGGAAGGGATGATGGTGAATTAGTGTTTTTAGTACAGCAGCTTTTGCGGTGTGATGCATGCTCTTTAGGAACACAATGAGCAACGGTAGGTGTTGATCTTCTCGAACCTGGAGCCTGGAGCCTGTGTGATCCGGAACTGAGCCCTGAGTGAGCTGCACAGGTGCTTGTAGAGTTGACCTCCGTAGAGGCAGTTAATCACCACAGACGTATGATACATTTTAACGATGTACTTCAACTCCAGTTCACAAAGCACAACACAATCCCCTCTAAGTAAGGCCCAAAGGGACCATTGGGTAGGTGCACATTATAAAGCCCAGGAAGGCGCTCTGCTTTTCTGAATCGATAACAGGTTTTGTGAACTTTGTGCTCCTTCACCAGAATAATATTCCCCTCATACCGGTCATGGCCAACAAACAGAGGCAATGTCACTGGATTGAAACAGCAGACCGCTGTACTTGTTTGGCAGCAGTTGTAATGCACAAGCCTTCAGCTTGAACACAGATGGTTCAAATGTCATCGATGATTTTATTTATTTATTTATTTTTGAAACATTTCATCTGCATTTTCAAATATATTGTGGGTAATTCCATGTGTAAGGTATTCCAGTCGGTATGAAACAGATATGAAATAGAGTATGTCTTTCATCTGTTTCCCCCAAAATAGCATGAGATACCTTCTGATTGCTTCTCCACATTATTAAAATTCAAAGAGGCCAATACAACACTGTGAGAGCCCTGGAGCACTGTCGCCAGCGCGTTATATTAGAATTTCCTTCTATTTCTGAGCCCAGACAGGAAAGTCAGAGTCAGGGGATTGTTGTTCCAAACAGAAGCCCTGAGTCAGCGGGTAGAGGATTTTTGGTTTGGTTCATCTCATAATTTAGCCCTGTGCCCCGGCGTATTACACCCCTGTAAGGAATCCAGACCACATCACATTCATCGTTCACGGTAAACGCAACTTCTAATGGAACCCTGTTCCTTCTCAGTAACATACACATTTTTTAAATTTTATTTTGTAGGTTGTTCTGGGATAAAAAAAAAAGAAATACAAAAAAAAAACCTGCATAAATGTAGTTACAATGGCTTTTAATATTTTGTATTAAACGTAGTGAGAGGTTGTGATTATACTAGGTATATTTATTTGCAGAAAACTACCTTTATAAATTATTTTTTATCAGCCTAAATGAGCAAATTTATTTTTGAAAGCTACTCATAGGATCAAATTCCTTAATGCGACACCATATTCAAAGTGAAGTGTTAATAACTAATGTCTACTCATTACGAACTGTTTTTGTTCCTAAAATAAATCCTGCATCCTGCTAGTATTGGTGATTGCTTGTTATTTAGTGCAGTGGTTTAAATTCATACCAAGGCTGCCATACTAAACAAGACACTTGTGGACTTTTGCTAGTTAATTAGTTCAATTTTTAATTTATTTAAAATTTTAGCAATGTTAAACTAATGGTTGTAAATATTGGATATGCATATAAATGTAAAATGTTAACTACATTAACAGTCTTAAGAGTCTGAAAGCTGAATTGAATATAGGACTATTCCAGTGGATTTGAATGTAGACATTCTCTCCACTTTCCTTCTTGTTTTATTGTGCATATTTAACTAAACACTGACATTGATACTGGTGTACCTTAACACGTCAGTGTGTGAGACAGCTGACAGCATTAGCCTACACTTAAGCCAGCCTTTTCGGTGTCCGTAACTGCCTGTCATGTGAAAACAATAATAAAGGGGCTAATATCAGGGTTTAGGCCAGTCCATTTGCATAGCCATGTTTCAGATTGTGTTTTGACAGTATACTTAGAGGTCAGTAAAATAGCTTGTTTTCGTGTTGAGCTTATCTGCTGACGTGCCAAAAGGCAATCATCGGCCTTTCATGCCTAGCTGTTAGACCTTTAATGGTAAATACTGTTAACTGAAGTGTCGGCAGACGTTATTTTGACATATGGAAGAAATGAAAATCCACTTCAAAATAAGTTAATGAAGGTGGTCAAAGCCAACAGTAGGGATAACTGGAAAAGATGAGCATTTCACTTCAGCCTCGATCTCTCAGGTGCACAGGTGTTTTGGCAGAGAGTCGCTACACTGGCAGCAGCCAAAGGGGGCTTCCATGGACGGTGCAAAGTGCCTCTCTCTGACCGAGTGTGGTGCAGAAGCTGCTAACAACGGTCGTGCGGAGGTACAGTCATTAATTTTCAAATACCAACTGAAGTACTGGTCGCAATGTTAATGATTGATGAAAATCTTCTGCTTGAAAATATGCTACATTTCAGTCATGTAAAATTTTAACCACTGCTTATCATTAATCTTCAATTATTCTCTTCGTAGTTTTGGTAACTGGCACTGAATTCTCCATGTTATGAACTGAAATGCTGTTTACTGAAGCCGTGAAATGGACATGGTTTGAAATTATGTGGCTTAAGAGGTCTTGTTATTTTAGTATTCCTTGAGTAGTTTCCTTGTGAAAAAACTTAAATTTTAAGAACAGAAAGAATAAAAAATATATAGCCGCATGAAACAAATGTTTAAGCTACAATTCCAATTAACTTTATTATTCACAAAACAATTAAAACTTAACGCTCAAAATGTGACTGGCCTTTTTGAAATAATTTTTTTGTATAATTTTGTCTGTTAAAATGGTTTACACGGCACTTTGAGTGGATTTCATCATTAAATATGACTTCACTTTGAGTCATTCAAGAGCCCTTAAAAAGTTATACTTTTCTTGTTTTTCATAAGTAATTCCCCAATGTTCATTATTCCACTTATAATTGGAAGCACCATAACGGAAATTTAAGATGAAAAAAAGACTGGAGGAACTTATATTACATTGATATAGTCATTTTTTAGACATGACTGCTAAATCCATATTTATTGTGAAATAGTGCAAAAGCGTCCCGTATTGCCCGTGTTAAGAAAACTATCACTAGCCAGCATCTGGAATGCGGAATCTTGCACCAGAGTTTCTTCAACCGTTTCTAAATCTGCTGTTGGTCCTGTCAGCAGGGCCCACCCCTTAACCCTGTTATACCAAATGTTTTGTCCTTTACTATATGCTAGAAATGAAAACAACTGGTCATTGAAGTGAAATTTTTCTCACTCAGGGTGAAAGTCTCACTCTTAGTATAGAAAATCACAGATTTATTGAACTTCCCTGTGTAAAACTTCACTGATATGCCCTTTATTTTCTGACCAGCACATGGACGAAAATCCAGTCAAGATCGTAGTAAAGCGCCCTGGGAGTTCCAGAATGGCGGAAGTAGAGAGCCTCACCAAACTCCGGAAGTCGTGCTTGTGCCGCCCAAAGGGCCCCATCAGCTCCATCCTAACACACGGTACCAGTGAAAAAGCCTTCTCAGGGGGCACAGGGTGCACACTGAGCGACAGACACTCCATGCTGTTTCGTAGTGTCCCCAGCACACTCCGCACCCTACGACATCCAAGTTATCTGTCCCGGAGCCCTGGAATTTGCTAGCAGCTGGATTAGTAGATGGACAGATGTGATAATATATTTAATTAAATAGCTCAAAGGTATTTGCTTCATATTTAAATTATTTTGCTTTTCCCTGCAGTGGCGATGGCCGCCGTCCTCTTCGGGGCAGTGTGGTCCATGACAGAAAAGGACTGCCTTCCTGGGGGGAATCTCTTTGGCCTTGTGGTGTTGTTTATATGTGCAGTCTGTGGTGGAAAGCTGGTCGGACTGATACAATTACCCACACTGCCCCCGTTCCCTCCACTCCTGGGTAAGTGCTGACAGGCAATAAATTACATTGAAAGTACTGGAATTGTCAGAAGCGGGCTAGCTAAAATATCCCAAAGAGTTATGTGAAACTTACATAGTAAGTTTTCCATGTATTCTGCAATTCCCTTAAATTAGCATGACCCAGAAATGCATATTGGATCTTAGAAGTTACACAAAGTCAAAATAAGAACTAATCACGAAGACTCCTAATCCCTCTGTGTTAAGGCAACATTCTGTGTGCTCTCAGGAATGTTACTGGCTGGTCTTCTCCTGCACAACATCCCTGTGGTCACTGATGCCATCCACATTGACCGGAAGTGGTCGGCCTCCCTGAGAAACATTGCCCTTGCTGTTATTCTCACCAGAGCTGGTTTGGGACTTGACGCATCTGTAGGTTCCCGGGCTACTTCCACCTCTTTATAATTTCTTTAAAACATCTACTGCTGGTTTAATTGTCATTTTTGGGTTGTGCATTCTCAGATTGATTGTGCGTGTTTTTGCCACCAGGCTCTGATGAAACTGAAGGCCGTGTGTGTGCGATTAGCAGTAGGACCCTGTACAATAGAAGCATGCACTGTGGCAGTGGTTTCTCACTTCCTGATGGACCTGCCCTGGAACTGGGGCCTTATTCTGGGGTAAAAAAAAAACAACCTTTTCTCTCTGCAGTATTATCTATTATCTATCCCCTCTTGTCTTCGTTTTGCTCCTTAAAGTAAACAATAAATGAAACATTGCTAATGCTACAAATCTTCAATAAGTAAAATGTCCATGGTATTCTCCACAAGAAGGAATTGCTCTGTTCCTTCAGTATTAATTCGTATCGCCATGGAAATCATCTCGCTTACATTCATAAATGGTCTACCTTACCCTAAGCAGGAGAGTGATGAGGTAGTGTTCCTTGGCCCCTGTCCTTCAGGTTTGTGCTGAGTGCTGTATCCCCTGCAGTGGTGGTGCCCTCCATGCTCCTCCTGCAGAGGGATGGCTATGGTGTGGAGAAGGGCATCCCCACACTCCTGATGGCTGCTGGCAGCTTCGACGACGTCCTGAGTATCACCGGCTTCACCACCTGTCTGGGCATGGCCTTTGCCACAGGTACGGTTTGCACAAGTGTGAAAGTGAGTCTTGCAACAGTTCCCCAATAGAAAAAACTAAACAGAAAAGCAAGAACAAGGTGTAAGAATATGCTGGTAAAAATTGGTTCAAACCATTTCCCTGTAAAATCACTGAAATTCTTTCTATTAAAGTTTCAAATAGTTACTTAATTAACATCTGGGACCAAAATAATACAAGCTGACTTTTTTTCACTTTTAATCTAAAGTTTTGATGGCATTGCGATATTTGCCTTGAGGGGGCCAGGCCATGTGTTAAAATGCACTGTGTGGCTTTTTCACCGCACTTCCCAAGTCAGAAAGATTGATGGAGCAATTAGAACTGCACGCCTTAAATAGAACCACCACCTAAAGAATGTGCTTCAATAATAACACACTTTTCACCAATGAGCTGTTTCAGCACTTCTCGAGGCTACAAAACCCAAAACTGGAGTGGAACCTCAAGTATTCAGTGAAATCTTACTGTTCCAAACTCCAGCTCTAGTATTCCTGTGTATGTCCTAGCCTTTTGATTCCTCATGTCTCACCATATAGTTTCTTAATGTAACATATTGCTTAGGTCCTGACTTCAAGACTGGCTTCAGTGCTAGTGCTGGATTAGCCTTCTAGTGGTTCTTTTGTAAATTTAGCATTTTCCTTGATTCAAATCCTCTGAAACCTTTAAGAGCCACAGAACACGTGTGATATTCAAATTATCAAGTCAATTACGAGTCAAATTATCATTATTTAGGTATCTTTAAAGAGGCTTTTCTTTTCACACAAGGCTTTGGAACAGCAGTGTGTACGTTAACTGTCATCACATTAAATGGCCTTTTTAGCGTTAGTGCAAACATGATGCTAAAATTAGGCCGCATATTTACGTTTACAGGAAAGATGTGTTTGGGTTTGCGTAAAATATTCCTTGACAAATCCGAGGAGGTAAAATAGCTGTCACAATGCATCAATAAATGATAAGCCCTGTCCTGCAACCGCTTGCGAATATGAACTTTCACACCAAACAATGCAGACCAGTCTCCTTTGGTTTTAAGTGTAGCTATCTGTGCACAAAAATTTGCCTCTAACCTCTGCCTTGTGAAATGACCGGAATCTTTTTGAAGGTTCCACGTTGTATAACCTGGGAAGAGGGATCTTGGAGGTGGTCGTGGGCATTGTTTCTGGGGTTCTTTTGGGATTCTTCATCCGGTTTTTTCCCAGTGAGGACCAGGTATGTCTGAAGATTACCCTGGAATCATTTCTTAATGAAATGATCCATATTCATTAGGAGCTCATTTTCATTCCTCTAGGAAACCCTATATGATCATTTTAAGCACGACCACATCTAATTTTAACTGAAAAGAGCAATATTGAAAATTTGCCATTTACTACACTTCTTACAAGAACACTTGTGTTACAAGAGAACTGTTTTGTGAAAAGACCTTATATTAAAAAATACTTTCTTTGCAATATTGTTTTGACATTCACAAAGCACACATACATGCCCACATATATGTGTATATCATTGACCCTGATTCATTCTCTCCTTTGTAGGGAGATGTAGTGGTGAAGCGTTCCTTCTTACTCCTGGGTCTCTCTGTGTTTGCCGTCTTTGGGAGTCGTGTTGTC
>JAOYSI010008182.1:0-34587 GCA_025775065.1 Hiodon alosoides | reverse complement strand
TTCATCTCTTCCCTCTTTTCTCTCGCCTCTCCCCCCCCCCCCCCCCCGCCCCCCGCGCCCCCCCCCGCGGCCCCCCCCCCCCCCCCCCCCCCCCCCCCCCACCCTCACGTCCTGGGGAACCAAAACCTGTTTGTTAAAGAGTTTTCCCAGAAAGTAAAGGTTTTCCTTAATGGTTTTCCATTTTGTTGCATTAGTTGCCTTTGTCTCTGGTTGCTCTGCAAACAGACACGCCCCCGCGTGCTAGTTAGGTTTTCCCACTCTGCCAGTGGTTCAGACTACCGGTTGTTATACAAGCTGGATAATAAATCAAGTATTTCACAAACGGTCAAACCACAGATTTTTTTCTCTGTTTATCCCTCAGGTGTTGGGTCATTTGTAAAGCACGTGTCATCACTTCTCTCTACGGTAATTTGTTCCAAAGATGAACTTGCCAAGTGGCACCTTTCCACCACAAGACGGATATGCTACTTCTAAGGGTACCGGTGTATGCAATGCTATGCAGGGCAACCGGTATCACTTTATTCCATAAATCATGGCTTCTTTGCAATGTTTATAATGCAATCAGATTTTTTTGCAGGTTTGACTTGAATCATGGTTCAGGTTGGACTTGTTACGAAATGGTGTAGAAGTTCCGTCTAGCTTTGCTTCCAAATGTTCCAATTCCGAGGACACAGTTAACATTCTATGAAAAGTCTATGAAAAGTCGTTTCCCTGCATAGATTGCAACGGAGACAAATGGTATATTCATTTAACAAGGAATGCATGGTCTTGACTTCATAAAGTTCCCTGGTTACAAGCCCGGACCACCACATTAGAGACGTAAAAGCACTGTTAGAGGATCGCCGTCTAGTCTCTGAAGCTGTACTAAGCTCCTCATCTTAAAAGACATTCAAATTAATCTCTCACTATCAGAGTTAGGAGATTCAAATTATTCCCTAGGTATAATTAATCTAAATCAGCCAATTTTCTAAATTGCATAAACTGCATATTCCTATACAATAATCTATCAAATTTAAATATGCCAAAATGATAGGCTTGAATTAAATTGCAGTTAATTTCTTTACATGGAAAAAAAAACTCGAAAAACCTGGGTTGTTGTAAAGGTAAGTGTTCCGACTAGCTTGTTTTCACCCTGAAAGATGAAGAAAGAAAAAAATACGACAACATCTGCTTTTTATTTCCAAGGCCAACAACAAGGACATTCCATTTTATCATGCATTATCCATGAATGAGAAATATTGTAAAAATTCAACCAATCGGTTATTTCCAAAACATCTTTCCGAGTTAGGTCTGCTACTTCAGACGTCAGCAGATCCATACCGGACAACTGAAATTTAATTTAGACGTGGATGCGCCTTAACAGTCCCGTAGACATGAGCGCTACAATATTTTGGGAACCCTGAATAATGAACCTATTTTACCTAAATCTGTTAAATTCAGACGAGTTCGAACTTGTATGTAAACTGCACTGAAACGCTACACTTCATATACTATAGCTCTACGTTGAAAATTAGTTGTCAACGCGAACAA
The DNA here is from genome assembly GCA_025775065.1 of Hiodon alosoides. Lineage (NCBI taxonomy): Eukaryota > Metazoa > Chordata > Actinopteri > Hiodontiformes > Hiodontidae > Hiodon > Hiodon alosoides. The sequence goes on along the minus strand of JAOYSI010008182.1, from coordinate 33,057 downwards.
TTTATCAGCACACAGGCAGACGTCTGTAACAGAGACCATCGAGTTAGTTCTGATACAAAAGCAGAACTTGTTTTAAGCCACCTCACTATACAAAGGGGAAGAACAAACACTCGTGTAAGTATATGGATCGTGGGGCATTTTTTAGACATGATTCACCGCGGCTGACACAAGCACGATTCCCTTAATTTTCAGACACAAGAGCGCACATTGTAAATCAGTTAACCCAATAACCGAACAAGAAATCAAGGTTTTTAGTTTTCGGCGGGTGTCTAAAACGAAAGAAAAATAGGCAGCCAGCCAACAGCCTCCAACGGAGGAGGTATATATTCCGGTTTTTCCCGTTTGACAGTAGAGTTTTTGGTTGACCGAAGTGACGATTCACCTTTAATGTGCTGAACACTTCGGCTTCCTGCAATCTCACATTGCATTTAGCTCCGACATCAGGTTGCCAGTAATTAAGCGGACCAGAACAAAAGGCTTTTTTTTCACGACGACCCATTCCCAAGAATAGCACGTTCTTATCCTTCACAATCTTTAGTCAATTTTGGATTCTGCGGAAACCAAGTTTAAATTAAAACGCGTATCCATCCCAAGACATCTAAACTACCTCCCGAATTACTAAAATAGTCATATTAAAGACGGTCAAACTATACAGTATACGGAGTCAGTCACTTACAGTCAAGCGATCATTTAGGGCTTAAATCACAGGAACCAGCAGTCTTTCAGTTCCAAACCTGTCACCTAAACCACTGCACTTCCAGTTGCACGTATCCCTTGACTATCATTCCTCCGAATGATCGGTGTTCATCTTTCTATTATATTAAACTTTGTCGATAGTTTTTATCTAATGGGCCTATATGTCACACTCCTATTTAGAAATGTTAATATTTAAATGACACCAAAAACATTCAACAGAAAGAAAATGATTGTGAAATATGTTTACCAAAATGACTGCACCTACAAGCAAAACATAGCAAAAATAATCCTCTGTCACATGATTGTTGTCTGGTGATTCAAGAGGTCCTGGAATGCCACTGACCTTCACAAGTTAGGTGATAAAATTCAGAAAAGCTGAATCTACCAGTTTGTACTCTAATGTCACCACCATAAAAAAAAAAAAAAAAAGGTTCAGGGTCCCCGGAACAGTCGCTACCTCGCCAGGAGGGTCAGAATACTAAAACTAAATAAGTCCATACGGCTTAGGTAAACTGCATCTCATGGTAATTTGTACTATACGTGTTAAAATCATGTTAAATCAAAGAGGAGCTTTACAGATGAGCTTGTTACCGTTGTGGGGAAAAAAGGTTAGGCATTTACTGAGGAAAAACATCAGGCCCAGTGTGAACTATGGAGATTACTCTGCGTTTAGGGATTGATCTGTATCTTCTGGTCCTTGTCAGGGTAGAGGGAACAAGATTCTACCAGGACAGTTTAGACAAAAACAAATCTCGTACCCTCTATTAGGAGGCTCAAGACGGGTCAAAAACGCATCATAAGCTACCAAGAAATGGTAAAGTGAACTCAAAATCTATGTCCGTGACTTGCCATTGCAATGTCCAGGACTTAATCCAATCCAGTAGTGGGTTTACCAAAACAAATACAAATAAAAGCACGTCATAAAAATAAATTCCTCCGGAGCCGAATAAATTATCCGAAAACGTGACACAGCACAATCAACAGAGCAGGAAGCTCAGTGTGATTAAAGAGAAAGCCACAAACTAGAGATTGCAGGAGAGTGAATCATTTTGGTGTCTGTGGTTTTTTTTTTACGAAACACCATTCTTGGAGTCTGTTGCTCTTTTCTGAGTTGTTGGCGTAAAATAAAGCCTATTATCAAATTTATCAATAATGTAATATTCAGCAATATCTTTCTTTCCGTTGAATCATGTACTTTATTAAAATCAGAAAGGGTATTAATAATTACGTGCTTTGTAATTGACAGGACAGGACAGGACAGGACAGTCTGAACGATTAACTTCTAAATCTTAAACACAGATTGTCCGGTACTTCACCACAAAAAGGCGTGGTCAAAAACGTAATACAGAACGCAAAACAAACCATGATCTACCGTACCTCAGGTAAAATGCTAAGCGTGACAAGTAAATAAATACACAAACAAAAATACTGCTGTCCACAAAAAAAAAAAAAAAACGGGCACATTAAAATATTTGGTAATAGTTTGAATGTGTTTAAATTATGACTTTTCACATTGAAATAGCAGTATAAAGTCAAGTCCAAAAACGGGTGAAGTCTCGCAGTGATATCGTTCCAAAGTCTAGAAGTATAGAAGTGATGCGAGTTTCGTATCCGTTATGGCTAGTTCTACATTTAAACTTAAATATACGTTTCTGACATTCATTCGATAAACCAGTTGTTATTACTGCACTCCATGTACTGAAATCAGCCACAATCTTAACAATAGAAACCAATAAATTCCGGACTGTGGCTCGGCAAGGGTCAAGACGGGATAGTGCCCCCCTCCCCTCTCCTCTCCTCTCCACACACTTATTTTTAAAAATAAAAAACTGTACCATAACAATTGCAATTGACGGTAGGATATGTTTAATGACCATATCGGTGTTTTACCAATAGCTACGAAACAAATGGACGAAAATCCATGTTTGGGAAAATAAAAAAGTTCAAAAAGTCTTCTTAAATTGGAGTTCCTTACCGCCTCTGAGCCAGAACCGCCTGTATATGTCCTTGGTGAACATCATCAGTGTGACCATCCGACATTATTGGTTCAAATAAAACTGTATTAAAAGAGTTATCTCTTGACAAAGTGGACACGCGTTAAAAACCCGTCATCTTTTCAAACGTAACAACGAAGGGAATCTCTGCAGCTTCTTAGCTTCCTGGGCGTAAAGCGTCGGCGTATTTGGCTTTGCTACAGGTACCACCCCCCGATTCGCGTCTTAAAGGGGCCTACGCACCTTTCATGCGTTTGGCGACGCTGAAGAATAATCGGTCACAAGTATGTCATAAAATACATTCCGAGTAAAATTTAAGATGTTCTAAAAAAAAAAAAAAAAACTGCAACGTAGGTTTCAGAAAGGTATATTCAAAGGCACTGAGAGGCAGCATTTCTGACAAAACGTACCATTGATTCATTAATAAACAGTAACAATCATTTTTATTAATTTAACTTTTAATCTAAATGGAAATTCCAAGAAAATAAACGACTGCGACACATTTTAAACCTTTTCCAAGGACACAGATGAGGCCAAGAGGACAGACCAAAATGAAATTATTTTCCAAAAGTTACTTATTTTAGAATGTTACATGATCATTACCTCAATAGATTCCTGGGGAGGATTTTTTTGTTAGTTTAATACAGTTTTAATTGTAACTACTGCTGGCATTTCGTATTTCTAACTTTAAAACTAGAGCACACTGATTTTTGGTTTGCTCTTACAGTCTTACCGGAGAAGATCTTTCTATTATCAATACATTACATGACTTTCTATTTTTTAAGGCACGATCAAAAGCAAATCTCATGTGGTCATTATCCTTAATGTCACATTCCCCTAATTATGTATTTTGCATTTGTCGTAGATATTCATTATGAATTATCTGTTTATCAACTGCATGTGGTGTATTTCAATTTTAAAGAGATTTGACTGCATTTCAAAGACTGAAGAAAGCCTGGTGAAATTCATGTGGCGGAGACCGGCTGTGAGCTATCTGGACTTTCTGGAGAAAGTTTATTCCTTGTTGAGGGACTTTGGCGAGTCGTCATCCCCGTCGTCGCAGGTCAGCCAGGACTGTCAGAGCAGCATTCCAACCTGCAGACCCCATCACACCTCCGCCTAACACACACACACACACCGGCATACATGCACGCATGCACACAAACACACAGGCATATACACACACACACACACGCACACGCACACGCACACGCGCACGCGCACGCGCACGTACACAAACACAGGAAAAAAGGGACTTCAGTGATTCATACACAGAGAGTACATAAGAAACAATAACTAAATGCAAAGGTGGTGGAAATGTCTGCCGGATAAGACCTTTTAAGGTGGAATTATGAACGGCAGGCACACTTTTGTTGTAGCCTTTAAAAATACTTATATTTAAGTGTAATGTAAAAAAGTTTCTATTTTTTTTGGTGAATGCTGCGCTATACTAAGAAAGTTAAATCTGTTGATTTTAATCCGCCAAGTGACAAACCTGGGTGACATCCACTGCCACACATATATAGGCCTTTGATTGGTGTACGGTAGTCTGAGAAGGAGGGCAAAGGTCGTGCTAGATACAGCTGGTCCAAAGACATTGCACCGTGAAAAATATTCTACAGGGGGATAAGAACAATTAAACACATTGGCAATTTTTGAATCAAGTTTTTCAAAAGTCACAACACCATAAGCAATTATTATATGTTCAAGCTCATAATTATTCTGAACAAGACTTCTAATGTACTTCTAGTCAAATAGATCCACAATGTAGAAAGCTAACGATTCAACTGAGTTAACAATTAACTTTTTGTAGTTATATAATGACATAATTATCATCTATACATAAAATTCACAGTCACAAACATAAATAACATCTGGAGTAATACATACCCCTCCTGTGAGGCCAAATATTCTCTCAAGATCGGGGGGGGCTAGGACCTCCTTGCCCACTATAGAGGTTTTGAAGCCCGGGGCATAGCGTTCAATCCAGCCAAATGCTACAGGGAATAGAAACACGGTTGATATCTTACCTTTAAGCACACAGCTTTGAAGACAGACACACAAAGAGTGAATGGACTAGGGCCGCCCCCTAATAGTCGACCAAACGTTAGTCGATGAGGAAAGTCTTGGTCGACCAAGCTTTGATTGGCCGGTTGGTCACGGGAAAAAAATAACTAATTTAAAAATGTAAAAAACATTTTTTTTTTTTTTACAAAAGGCTGTTTTTAATTTATATTACAAAGTTATTGTGTTGGTGTTGGAAGTTCATAAGTTGTGTGATGTCACTGATGTTACATTTTGTATACTAGTAAATTAACAAAATGTTCAGACCGTCTCCATGCTGGTTTTTACGACACATTCAGAATCATTACCGCTTTTGCCGGTGTTACTGCGGCCCACTTTGTGCGTGTGCTTGTAAACTTTATATTTTAAAGGCTCATTATTATGGTTTAGTATTTCTTCTGTAATGTAGAACAGTGTTAGCAATGTTACTTATAACATTCTTTCTCAGCCCTGGAACTCAAATCATTTTCTGATGCCCCCCAAAATATATATTTAAGTAATTAATATCACAAACGTGCGATGACCAGTCGACTAATGGCTTAAAATAATGACTACCAGTCGACTAGGAGAATCTTTAGTCGGGGGCAGCTCTAGAACGGACTGACTTTGAATTAATCTCATATCAGAATAACTTTTTGGTCTGGTTCTGAGGTAAAACTGTCATCTAACTGAACATTTTCTGCAACTGACCCATGGCTACAGTTTGTTTACAGTTTCTGACTGAGACAGATCTTCCAGAGGAGAGAGAGAAAAAAACATGAAAAAACATGAAATCTGAGACATTTTTAGAGTCAGGACATGTGCTTACCTGTACAAATACGCACACAAACAACCAATATACTGTGTTTGGCAAAAGTATTCACCCCCAAGCAATTGTCACATTTCGTTAAATCAGAAACGATACACACTGTTTTATTCAATACTGATAAGTAATACTTTTATGGGAGAAATATGTCAAAAACACAGAACACAGCAAACAATAAAAAGCTACCTTTTGGATCTTTAATCTTTGGATTACACCGCCCTTTGCTTCTCACAAGTTACACAATTAGTATAGCAGCATCTTTCTGGTTGCAGTTATAGTGGTTCGCTTAATTCCAAAGATAAAAAATCACGGGGGGGTGAATGTCAAACAACCATGTAGAAAAATTTGCAGTCAAAATAGCTTAGGGATAAAGTAATTTAAAGTCACAGATCAGGAAAGGGATATTCGGTTTTAAATAAATATCATAAATTTAAAAAAATCATTTCTGATTCAACAGAAGAGACAATTGGAAGGTGGTGAACACTTTTTCAAGGCACTGACAGAAACAGAACGCACACCTCAGGTTTTACGCTTTCGTCAAGTCAAAGTTCTCTTTTTCATTTACCCAAGTCAGCAAACTTCTCTCGGTCTTCCTCGGTCCAGGCACGTCCCCCCTCCAGCCAGTAAGGAGTGAACTGGGTGAAGAGAGAAATTACGTGACCACCAGGGGGCGCCAACGTGGGGTCCAGCACAGAGGGGATGCACATCTCCAGCATAGGCCTGACGCAGAGCACAAAGAGTGCAGGGGGTAAGGTGGGTTACATTCAAGTACAAGTTTGCCATCAAGTTTGACAGTCCCTTGAGCGGATTGCCCACCTGGTGGAAGAGTGGCCCTGTTTGGCCTCCTGATAGGCTGCCTCCAGTAGGCCCACACTCTCACAGTTCAGGTGAATGGAGCACTGGTGGTGTGGCCCTGGCCTCCCATCCGGACTGTTGGGGGCAGCCACGAAATTAGGCAACTTGTTCACAGCGACTGTAAGGAAGTCACACACGTAAGAAATCGCCTTAGAGACTTTGATTACATTCTAAGCAGACAAGGCAACAATTATCTAGAGTTATTACCTAGATCTTACAATTATTTTTGCATACGTTAACTCCAATCCCTTAATTGCCTTGCTACCTGCTGCAGTAGATTAAACAACTACTTCCTGCAGGATATCTTTTACCACCTAAAGGCATGCCAAATAAATTAAGCCTATTGTCTACTCCACAAGCATTTTCAACCATTTCAAAAGTACTCCAATCTTACCATTAATCTTGGTGACAGGAGAGGTGTAATCAATCTGAGAGATTGCACTAATGAAGTCCGGAGGTAAAGAGCTCTGCAAGCATTTACAACCAGGCCGTGAGAACATATTGAACCACAGAGGGACAGAGTCATTTTGAGAGAAAGTGAACATCCAAGAACGACAAAACGGCAAACTTCCGCAAGACGACAGTACCTGTGGTGTGAGCTGTTTGAAGGTAACGTGCGGGGTTGCATTGGACAAAACCACTTTACTGTAGATCTCTGAGCCATCCTTCAGCACGACACCTTGGGCAGAGCCGTCTCCGCCTATTAAAACCTGCTCCACGTCCTGGTTTACGCATTGGAAAAAGGAAAGGCTTCAGGCATTAACGTAAGCAGGAGAACTCTAACAGAAACAACAGGAAAAAAACATCTGCCAAGTTCTGTCAGCAATAATAAAGGGAGGAGGAAATTACTTTGTAGGATAGGAATATCCTTGGCAATGATAACCTTGGATTGGATGAGTTCCCTTGGTGATACTAACCTGGGACTGGATTAGTTCCCTTGACAATGCTAACCTCGGATTGGACGAGTTCCCTTGGCAATGCTAACCTCGGATTGGATGAGTTCCCTTGGTGATGCTAACCTGGGACTGGATTAGTTCCCTTGACAATGCAAACTTCGGATTGGACGAGTTCTCTTGACAATGCTAACCTCGGATTGGATGAATTCCCTTGGCAATGCTAACATGTGACTGGACGAGTTCCTTTGACAATGCTAACCTTGGATTGGACGAGTTCCCTTGACAATGCTAACCTGTGACTGGACGAGTTCCTTTGACAATGCTAACCTTGGACTGGATGAGTTCCATTGACAACGCTAACCTTGGATTGGATGAGTTCCCTTGACAATGCTAACCTTGGATTGGATGAGCTCCCTTGACAATGCTAACCTTGGATTGGATGATCTCCCTTGACAATGCTAACCTTGGATTGAATGAGCTCCCTTGACAATGCTAACCTTGGATTGGATGAGTTCACTTGACAATGCTCACATGCTCAGTGAAGATGGCAGCTCCATGGGAACGAGCTGAACTGGCAATAGAACTCGACACACTGCCCATCCCTCCCTCCACGTAACCCCAGGCCCCCTTCTCCTTCTCCAGCTCCCCCATCACATGGTGCAGGAGCACATACCTGCAGGAGGAAAACGTGAAGCATAAGTCAACCAATCAGAAACATACCTTTTATAGGACTTTTGGTGCCGGGACACCGTGGATACTGGCGTGAAAACACACTCTACAGAACTCCAAGTGTCAGTAAAATTTTCACAAAATGCTGCAGGACATTGGGCAAAAAACCTCTCACCCACTGCCAGTGTCGCTGGGGCTCGTCATGGCACCTATCACAGCATCTGTGGCTAGTGTAGCTTTCAGAGGCTCCGACTCAAACCAGCGGTTAAGAATCTGATGGGACATAAATGGCCTTAGAATTATGAGCAGAGGTATTGTTACAACGGCAACAAAATAAACTGCATTTTTCACAACAGAACTGTCCCTGTTTTTCAGATACTTTGCTCAGTGACAAGTTACTTATTCTACCATAAGCGGGGGGGAATTAATAATTACCTTGGTAATAGGTGCAGTTAGAAGCTCATAAAAGTCCGGAAGGTTCCTTCCAAGTTTTAACCCTGTTACAAGGCACAAACATTCTTGGTTTGGCCAGTGAAAAAAGCCAGTGAAAGTTGCCAGAAGCTGTGAAGATAGAGCTTGTCCAATGCAGTTGACAGTCCTATGCCTGAACTGTGGTCTACTCTAAATATGTACATTTGAAAAGAGAGGAAAAAGGTGAGAAGTATCCATAGGTCTTTGGCCTAAAGGCAGAGAAAACATGACACTGTCCAACCACAGAAAACCGAGACCCGTAAATCCGTTTTGCTGGTGCTTTTCATGTCCGTGAAAAAAATAGCTCTGTACTCATTTACGTGAGAAACAGGCGAATGCAAACACAGAACAACATGTGGGTCTGTTTCAGTCCTGCCGCGTGCTACTGAGTCTCCGTACCACACTGTATTAACGGCCTCAGAGTCCGCAGAGCGGCCACTCTCTTCCTCAGTGACCCCTCAGTGATCCCGGAAACGTTCACAGGCGGGGCGTCCAGCAGGGGGTGGATGGCACTGGCCAGATGTTCCAGATGCTTCTGAAAGGCAGGGTAGGCCTGGCAGGAGGAAGCAAACGTGAAACTGATCACTGATATATATATATATATATATATATATATTGCACGTTTAAAAGGGTGCTGTTAGGCACAGTGCTTTTAATAAACAGTCACCACATATAAAAACAATATTACACGTTTGCAATTAAAAAAAATGTTTTATTAAGCATATTCATTATCATTTATTCCCTGTCAGAGAAAATAGTCCCGATCAACAGACAGAAAAATGAAGCAATGTTGCCACCAAGACAGACCATACTTTAGCTATATTAGAAAGATATATATTGCAAATATAAGCATGGCTAGAACGCTTCAAATCCTTACGCAATGCAGAACAAAATATATACATTATATACCGACAGCAAATCCATACAGACAGCAGTGCATGTTACAACGCATGAAACCCCAGTCTCTACAGACTGTATGAGCAGTTGTCACCTTGGCATCTTTTTCAGAGAACTTCCCAATCTCCTGCAAGTTCTTTGCCATGTCAGAACCAAGAAGAAGAGACCGTGGCGGACGTCCCCCGACCCCCTCCTCCAGCATTGGGGTGAAGGCATGAGGGTCCCTCATGTACACCTTCAATCCATGCTTCTGCACAGAAGACAGGAAAACCGCGTTTCCACTGAAGTGGAGAACTGGGCACAACTATTTTCCTGTGGGACCAAGTGGCAACAGATTCCTAAAAAAAAAATCTGACGTCCTCATATCCGCACTCTTTCACCTTTTGGAAGCTGACAAACACTTTTTGCACGTTCACTGTGTGCACTGAGAAGCTGACTTTTATTTACTCATATGACATATGTGGTCTCGGTGCAGGGAGCACACCCCTCACGTCCAGAGTGTTTCCCTGGAGATGCACAGTGGCATCAGTTAAAGCTGCCCTCTTCAAACTCTATTACATTGCAGCAGCTAATCCTTTTGAAACTAGCACAGGGCTAATGCTAACACTCAGGTCCGCAAAGCTATCATTTGTCACCTTTCCTGAAGCTCCGTCCACTGCAACCGGTAAGAGCTTAACAAACGGCAAGCGGTCGCACAGAATCTACCGCGATTCATTTTAATTTTAGGAGCAGGGTGTGCGTCCTGCCAGTCACTCCTTCGCACCTTCAGCTCCAGGTCCCTGTAGATGTGCGGTCTCAGCAAGCTGAGCAAATAGGAGGCCCTGGAAAAGTGGAAGCCTGCAAATGAAAGCGCAGAGCGAGAAAACCGCCGATCGTGACGGAGCAGCCCGTGTCCCGAAATTCAAAACGCACGCAGGACTCCAAGAATGGGAAATGCACACTAGGCTCTCTTAAAATGACGATTTAATTCCGCTAGATCCAATTACAACTGACGCTCTACATCAGTCAATTTCAAGTAGCTATAAACATTTTTTTTAAAAGGCAGAAATATGGAGGATAAAACGGTCAAGGATAAAATTCTATTTTGCTTTGTTCTTGTTACTGCATGTGAGACAGATTAAACGGACCATCAGCACGGCATTTTCCTGGCCCCCTGGAGGCCTTAAAACGGGCGACTCACCTGGAATGATCTCCTCGGACACAGCCGCACCGCCGAGAACGTGTCTCCGCTCCAAGACAGCGGTTCTCACGCCTCCTTTCTGCAGGTAAGCTGCCTTGAAACATACAAGACGTCAGCTGTGGCCGAGAGCAGGCCAAACACAGTTGAGAGGCAGCAAAGGAGAAGAATCTCCAAATAAATTATAACTAACTCCACTTCTACTCATGCACACCCTCTCTCTACACAAATAATCTTGCTTTCACTATGATATTATTTAAATCCAGGACAGAGAATAACACAGTCATAAAAAACCCAGATTATCAATCACACCATGTAACAACTGTCATATTAACTAGATTATCAATCACGCTATGTAACAAATGCAAAAGAAAAGTGGGCAAGGAAAATTTTTTTACTTTATTTTGTGAAATACAACAATTTAAGGAAAGAAATTTGAAACTTTTAAAATTGAATTTATCTACTCACTGCTACCAGTCCATTGTGCCCTGCAAGGAACAAGAACATGCCTGATGAAACTCGCCTTGAAGACTGCAGGTAATCAAAAATATGACCTAAAACCGGCAATCAGTCCGTTTCTGGAGTAATGCATGGAAATGCATGGACTACAATATACGAAAAAACTCCATCTCTAACTCTGGAGACCTGCCAGATAATGATCAACGCGCAGTCAGCTATCGTGATTGACAGATGGACTGCGAACCCATTTTAGCTCAGACTCCTTCGTTTCCGCAAAAAGTAAAACAGCAAACATATTCTGCAGAGGATTCGACAGGTCAAGAAATTTTCTCCGAAAAAGTAAAATTATATGAACAATACGTTTTGTGTCGTTTCCCTTCATTTCAATATGCACATGACTACAACATTAGATTTAATTCCATTAATCAGATCATTAGATCATTCGTCGTTCAAGTAGATCATTCGTCGTTTATATCTGTGATCGAAACCAATGTTTAACGAATATAGTGATCGTGCTCCAAGAGGACTGGGTTTTCAGAAGCGAATTAATCTCTGTTATTACCTCCTCCGATGACTACAGCGTCATATTGCGTCTTGTGTGGTTTTGTGCTATTAGCTCGATACACTGTCCCCACGGCAGGAGCAGAATGGCGAGCACCTCTAGTCCACACTGAAGCAGCCATGGCGAACTTCGTCAGACTGCGCGTCCCTCTCTTTGCCCCCCGATTTCCGATAAGGAAATCGCCCTCAGTCTCAGGGTCCCATAAACTAAAACCCCGCCCCAATTACATCCAAGACTCTACTTCAGAAAAAATAAAATATATAATGTTTGCGAATTGAATTTTAGATACAAGAAGGAGTGTATGAGCTCCCAGTCGAGATGTCTTTCTTCGAAATTCCATTTTATACCAAATAGCACGGTGTCAAGCAGTTACGGTTGAATCACGGTTACGAATTGTGTGCGCAGTCACAAGTAAGGCCACGTCTGACCAATCAGAAAATTGGTAATGTTGCGCCTTTTGTCACTGGGGCAGTGTTCAAAAGGAAATGAGCTGAATTAGTTACCTATTAGAATTAGGCAATTGGTGCATACATTATAAGATGTATGTGACATTTGATAAAAGCTTCTTTGTCTTCTAAGCAACGTAAAATGAAAGAACGAACGAATGTATGAAAAGCACGTCCAGTAGGACGAAACTGCTAGCCTGCAGGTGCCCGGGAAGCCGACAGGAGTCGCTGGTGGGCGACGAGTCAAAAGAAGCACTGCCGATTCTCACCCACCCCAGCCCAGGCCAAATTTTGCCATTTTCTTTAGGTTTTTTTGTTCGTTTGTGGTATTTTTTTTGCAGATATGGTAGCAGAGAGCCATGGCCTGAACACACATATAAATTCATATCCGTAAGTAAGGACTTCTTATTTTATACTCTGTTATAGAACATTTGTAATATTTAAACCGGTTTTGTTCCTTGCCGTGTTAGCTAATTTACAACTTCCACTTCATAACCTGTGGCAACGAGCCATCTGGATTCCTGTTGGTTGGCCAGTAACCAGCTTTTCATTTTCTTTTCTTTCTGTCCCTGAGTTTCGGGGTTTTAAAAAAAGATGAAAGGTTCAATATGATTTTGACACTGACATAAGAGAATCACTGACACATTCCTTTGCCACTGTTATCACTTAAAAGCTGTGTGGTTGTCCATACCCCTGGGGGAGAGCTCTGTGCTTGCACTACACAAGTGAATGACTTTGCCCACTGTTTGCAAAATCTGATAAAATATGGAAGTACAAGGATCAAAGTGTGGGATTAGTCAACTGGAAAATTGGCTTGTTTTTAGAAAGGGTAAAAAAACAACAACATCTTTGCCCAGAGACAGCTGTCTTTGCTTTACTGTAAGGGGGAAACCATATTAACAATCACTGAATTGACTCATTCATTTCCCTGCAAAGGAGGGTGAAGTGAAGGACACCATGACACAGCTCACCCTTTGAAGTGTAACACGAGCAGACCGTTTTCATTCACAGTTTAACCAGTGTTTGCGCCAGTGAGTAAAAACTACCTTTCCATATGCTTCTCACTGCAGATAGAAAGGATGGCCATATGCGATGCAGGTTTTAATGGTAAAATCTTACCAGAAAAAATAGAATACATAAAAACTGTTCAAGGGTAACTAAGTCTTGCTTGGGTATCACTGTGATAGTGTGAATTAAACAGGAAGGTTAATAGAAATGGTTGCTTATGACCAAGGTGGTAATGCATGTATAGCATATATGTGCATATATCATAATTCCGAAATCCACCAGACATATTAAAAAGTGAATCACAGTACATCTTTCATTATGTTTTTCGAATATTTAAAACGAAAGTGCATATTATCCTGTGTAGAAAACCAAATAGCTATTGTGAAATACATTATTAACCCTAACCCTCCATAAAAATTCGAATGAAATTTTTTTTATATTTTTTTTTAACTGGAATTAAAATTATGAACTTTATAATGTTCACAGCTAACATACAGTTTCCATTTTACTTCACAGATATTAACGTCTTTGAGCTTAAGCTGCCCAAATAAAAACTAAAGTTCGTTGAAATACCCACAATTGCTTTAGACATGATGACAGTAGAATGCGAAAGGGTTATTTTACGGCAAAATAATAAACTATTTTCTGAGTCATGCGGGCGACACCATGTCAGCTATTCAGGGGGCAAATCTTCTGACCAATTCTGAATATAGACTTCAATTAGAAGAATATATATGTTATTGATATAATTTTGAATAAGAGAGAAGAATATAATAGAGGTAGTACTGTCATAAAAGTTTGCCGGAAACAAATTTTTCCAAACTGACGCTTCATTTAAAAAAAAATCAACTCCCCGTTGTCAATAATGGACTAGCTCCAGACCAGCTGTTTAAAACTAACTTCCTATACGGAATAAATTATTTGTTTGGTTTGTGTATACGTAAGCTTTAACAGTTTATTATTTCACTTTTGTTTTCGTATTGAGTAATTATAATATTTAGAGGTGCTACATTAAATGATTTGATCTATCTATGTAACCGTGTCCTTGTCTGAAGAGCTCGCTAAATCTTAGCAGGAACCCGACAATACCAAATAAAAAGGTAATTTATCTATTTAATTTACCGAAACTGACACATATATCGTGTTGCCTTTCTAACCGTGATTCATTTCGATGTCTGTTTTAAAACTACATTAAAAACGACCGTCTACCGTAATTTTGTAAACGGTTCGAAGATAGCTAGCTTCCTAGCTAACACACAAATAATTCCCTAAAACCCATTTAACTTTCGCTGTGTAGCTAAGCTATCAGAACCAAACTGAGGGGGCGTACAAGTGGAGGAGGATTATAAAGGTTGGTCTGTACCGAGTTGCTTTTTTATCAGACATGGCTACTGGATCTGTTATTTAGTAGAGCTGAAGGTGGTAAGTATTTAGCCAATTATATGTAGCTAAATAGCTGTGCAGATGCTATACAAGACCAGTAGACCCGTTATTTAGTTGCGGTTTTTTAAGCGCTGATAGCGTTCCTGTTTACAGTTATGCATAACAGTGGAATTGCAGATCTGGATGTGTTTGCGTGGTCAATTCTGCTATAAACCAGTTGGCTAGAACAAACATTTGAATTAAACTATTTGTACAACTTACATTTTATTGGTAAATGTTTTTAGCTTGTGTTGTAGGGACTGCATAGGGTTCATCGTATTAATTTTTTTACGTGTTCTAAAAAATAGTCTGATATTAATTGATTTTTGTCGGGATGGGTGAAAAATCCTTAAATCTAGCTCTTTATTTGACAGCATCTCCATCGACATTAGTTCAACTCCTATTACAAAGCCACTGGCTTGTTAGTAATTTTCTTTTGTCGCTAAACCAAAAAAAAAAAAAAGAATGTCATTGACCACTTTTTCCTGATAAATTAATTGTAACCGGAGTCTCCCGTTCTTGCAATTTTATTCCTCTTAAAAGTAAAAATTCCATCAATTGGGAGTAATCTCTGCCCACTGCAGCTCCCGGGGATGTGGGCTCAACAATACACCTTCCTGGCATTGTGTGAAAATGAGAACGCCAAGCACGAGCTTGGAAATTCTGCATGCTGAATGCCACAGAGTAAAAAATGAAACTAGCTATTAGCCAAGTTGGACTTATCTTTTCCTGAGTTTTGTGGCTCATTCACAAGTATGTGGTTAGCACAGTCTGTCCCTTTCAGGAATTTTAAAGGGCCGTTGCTGATGCACTGTCTGTGTATCTCTCTCTCTTCTCTCTCTCTCTCTCTCTCATGGATAATCTGCCGCTCAGGAGATTTGGCTACTATTGCTCAGACTATGTGACACAGTAAAAGGAGTGATTAGATGGCTATTTTGGGGATCTAGGACAAGGATGCAGGCTGCAGAACTCCACTTTTACATTTTTGTACAAACGAGTGCAGAATATAAATGCCCAAATTGGAGCTGAGAGTCTGTCTAAACCAACCGCTCTGGGGATACGCGTTTGAAAAAGGTCCCGTTAAGTTGAGCAGTCTGCAGTGTGAGGTGTGATGTAAATTCTCTCCTCTCTAGACCTTGCTGTGCCGATGCACCGATTCTCTGCAGTCTCCCTGTTATTGCCTGGTTCTGCCCACGGCCACCGGCACAACCTGTTCAACACAACCGAACGTCTTCTTGTTCGACATGCCTCAGGTAAGAGTTGGGGGCATTTGTTAAGGGGTAAATCTTTCATTTGAAATGTATGGTTTAAAAAAATAACAACGGGTATACCAGTTACCGTTATTTTCTCCCAGGTGATTTGCACATCCTTTACCGACGGCCTAATATTTACCGATGCTGTTTGGGTTAACCCACTTGTTGAAGGGTGCTGGTAATATTATTTATGTATTTATTTACTCATTTATAGTTTTTACCCTGCAGGTCTTCTTCCACTGACTGTATTAATGATAGCACTGCTGGATAGGAGTTTTTTGTGGCCACTTAGGTCTAATGTACTATTGTAATGGCTTAAAATGTTTTAAATAACTGGAGACTTGTGGTTAGAAGAAAGGAAACACATTTTGAAAAGATTCTTCTGACTTTCTCCTGGGGAATTCCTATGAATTCCAGAAAGGGACAATGTGTTCTCTGGAAATTCTTGTGAATGAGCCACACAAAAAAGAAAAAAGGAAAAAACCTCAGGAAGTGATTAAAAAGTTCCACTTGGCAAACGGCTCCTTTTATTTTCACGCAGATGGAGCTGCATACAAGCAAAAAGCAGATAAAGATTAGTTTACAGCCATGAAGAAACCGTGGGACTAAACAAACGGATGGGAATGTCAAGGAATGTCTCACAGCATAGGTTATCATCAGTTTTGCTAAATGGGGAAAAAAAATATTTTAACCAAACAGATATATTTTTACAGTGGCTTACACCTTAAAGTGAAGCCAACTGAAACTAGCTGACGGGAAATGTCAGGGGGGAATATAGATTCTTTAAATAAAAGATTGTATCTGCACGGGTGAAAATTAAAATTGGAATAATAATATGGTGCATTAATGCTGAAGGCTTACTGGACTAATTTATAGGGATAATTCCAGTATACCCGTTCTTCATACCGGTTACTTGATAATCTTGAAGTATTCATTTTGTCTCCCAAAACTCAGCTGTTGGATGGCTTAAGCATTATTTTGAATAAAAAAAAATAAAAATAAAAACCGACCAGCAGAAAATGCCTGATATTATACCGCTTGTAAGTTTTGCAGGTTTTGACATGCAACATCCTAGTTCTAAACGTTAATTCACAGGATTGTTTTAAAGAAAATCTGGGCAGCCATGTGAATTTAGCAGTGTTCTCACTAAGCTGCTATATTGTGTGCTGTGTCCTTAGTTCGGTTGTGATTTATTTTATTTAAAAGTTCACGGAACTTCACGGAAGTGAAGGCTCTGAATGGTTACATGGTTGGAAGGTTCAGCCTATTGTTAAACATTGTATGTGTAATCAACATCTATCGTTCTAATCATCAGTCCAGAACAATTAAAGCTGTTGTCGGTCATCAATAATGAGAACGCATCGGTGTCTTTTCTCTTCAGCCAGGCACTAATGGAATGGAGCCCATTTTTGGCGAAGCCTATGGTACCCATAGGTGTATTATGACGTTAGAGTCATTTCCTGCTTCTCCGCTGGGGGGCAGTACAGAACACGACCAGGTAAGCTATTAGACAAGGCTTGTGCTTGATTAAGCAGATGGTGAACCTTAAAAAAAACTATAATGTTTACCGCCCCTAGTCTTGTTTGAGCTGACATCTTGATTTAAAAGGCTTGATTGAGCTGTATCTGAACATGTATATTACCATTAACAAAGCAGGGAAGAAGTCTCATTTCATGCTTGCCAAATCACACAGTACTTATGGGCAATGTCTGACCTTTTTGTCCTTAGAAGGAGTCCCTTCAGGGTGTGGTTCTAATGCTGGGTTCCCCAGCAGTGCCTCGCAAGCGGCCTTTTGAGCTGCTTAGCGACCTGGTGGATGACGGTTTCATTGAGGACCTGCACCACGAGCACTGGGATGTTTCCGCCTTAGATGACATCTCCCGCTATACCAAAGGGAGCCCAGAGGGGGAGCTGCCAAGCTCGGACGGCATGCTGATGGGCCGAGGGGGCAGTGTGGCGGAGCCCGCAGAGCAAGCCCTGGCTGTGGGGGCCTCTAGCAGCCTCCGTCTCCACTCTGCTGGCCAGACCGGCGCTATCGAGCCAGGGATGGCCCTGAAACCCACAGCCCACGCGGACCCGGTGGCCCAAGGCCAGGAGGAGGTGGGTGAAGCTGGGGACGGAGAGGCGCCGCAGTCGCTAGGGGCCTCCACGTCCTCGCCGTCCGCCCCGGAGCACTGCAGCGAGGAGCACAACTATTCCCTGCAAGCGGAGCGGGACTCCAGTTCCAGCCAGAGTTCGGACAGTGAGACGGTGGACACCGAGGAAGAGGAGGAGGAAGGAGGTTCCGACGCAGATGAAGACGCAACAAAGGGCATGGACTTCCGAATCTCAGGACCCGAATGTGGTGAGTTCGGCTCTGTGGAGGGGCCAGTAACGTGAAATGTTCTGTCACCGCTTATAGCATTGATTTATGTTTTGAATGCGGAAATGTGGGCGTGTATTGCACAACATCTCTCGCTGTGTATTTTTCTGATTAGAGCCTTCTATTTGCCTGTAATCTCGGTTGAGTCTGTGTGCTCTGTAAACAGTTTAGATTTTAAGGTTTCATCCATGTAAAATACATGTTTGTTTACTCTAGACCAGGACCCTGACGCCAAGGCCGGTGTGAGACAGAGGAAGCGCAGGTGTTTCTGGGAGTACAGGCACAGTCACGAGGCAGAGGGCAACAGTGGAGCCTGCAAACTGCCCTTGTCGTGGAGCTCCAGCACGCTTCCCAGCACGCTCTACCTGAGAGAGGGGACGTCCAGTAGCGGTGAGGCTAAACTCAGGTGATGTCACTTCCATTTGCCACTGCAACCTGGTGTCTGTGCTCTTTCTCAGAATATGTTCAATACAAAAAGCTCGCAAAAAATTCCCTCCCCGAGAAAGACTTTTTGGGGGGTGATTTTAAATCATCCACAGAGTGGTTAATATTCCTTTCAAATATTCATAGCAGATAGAAAATTCAGAAGAAAAGGATTGCTACATCGTGTCAGATTTTTCTGACGCTTATCCCTGGCAACTAAACCGAGTGTCCCTCCAGGAAAGAAGTGTCCTCGGAAGGCCCGCAAGACAGACGCCAACGACCTGACGCCGAACCCGCAGAAGCTGCGTAGCATCGGGGAGCAGCTGCTCAAGCTGAACCTGGCCATCGAGGGAATGAGACCCGTCAATGACCTGCCCGTGGTCGCCAGAGCGCGCTCCCGGAAAGAGAAGAACAAGCTGGCCTCCAGGTAACCGCACAACACACAACAGACATCTGTGAGAAAGGGGAGATTGGTTGGTGAACCGCTGGGCCCAGTGCAGTGAATGAGATCTCTTATCTGTTTCACTTTCCGGTGGTTTTAGAGCTTGTCGCCTAAAGAAGAAAGCGCAGCACGAAGCTAATAAGATCAAGCTGTGGGGCCTTAACCAGGAGTACGGTGAGCGTCGTTTCATGCTGCCGCCAGTGTAAGCAAAGCCTTAGAAGACCTCTACCTGGGTTATGTGCTGCCCCGGCAGACGGCGATGAAAAGGAGGGGAAAACTGCCCGCGTTCCCCTGAGAGAGCACAGAGCCCAGTAAACGTATTCTGCTTTCAGCTGTCGTGGGATTTTTTTTTTTTAAATCAAAGCTGATCTGCACAGTACTTCCCTAAACGGCATTGCAAATCACAAGCGGACAGTTGAGGCATTTAACTTTAAACATACGGCTGATGTGTTCGATAGCCCCTCAGGATGATACCAGAGCGGGGTTCTTTAGATATCGTGACCGGTTTTTTTTTTTTTTTGTTATTTGGGAATATTTTTGGCTTGTCGTTTTGATGTCCGGGTTCGATTCGATTCGATTGCGGTAATAATGATCTCAAGATGCTTTAATACACAGTATGCCTAGGGTGATACTGATGAGATTACATTTGAATATAGTAGTACATTTACCTATAGTATAGGTAACTGGATGGTTAATGTAGGATTGTTGTCTTATTAAATGCAGTTGTGGAGTAAACCATTTTATTACCCATTTAAATATGCTGGCTGGAGATTTAAAGACTGAAATGGAGATTAAAACTTGTTTGTTTTACTTCTGTTTTCAACAAAAGCCTCCACAAAATCTTTACTCCCATATTGGCGAATGTGAGTGAAGTTTTAGTATGCTTTGTTCAGATTTGTTAAATCTTGTTACATTTTAAAAAGCTTATTGTATTTATTGTATTTAAAAAGTTCAGTGAATTATCTGAATTTCAGGTTTCATCTCATTACTGTAGCTTTAACACCCGTTAGTAGTTTAATAATAGTTTTTGTTTTTATTTTTATTTTAACCTTGCAGCAAAAGCCATTACACCCTGCATGCATGCATGCGTTTCTGCAACTTCACCATGCCTTATTGTAGTACAACAGTTGAAATAAATCAACCCAGTCTTTTTGTATTGGCGTGTGCGCACGCAGTCCGTGATCGCCGTGTGAAGGTGATCTGGCAGGGAGAGGGCCTCCAATTTAAGAATCGGTATTCATTTAGATTTTATCTGGAATCGCATAATTGTGCTGGGGCATCCTGGTCCCGTCTCCAGGAAGCCTGTCAAGCACCCACACAGGCAGGGTGAGGAAGTACAAGTGGTCTCCTCCAATCCAAACGCTTTCGAGCCACCCACCCTCTCTTATACTCTACAGGCTACACAGCACGCACAAGAGGTTCTGCACTGATTGGAAGAGGGGCACGCCCCTCCTGACAGCAATGTCAACCTGCAGGGGCCCAGAAGGCCGACAGGAGACCCTGGTTAGCTGAGAGAAGCCCTGCCGATTCCCATCAAATCCAGCTCGGCGAGCGCCTGGCCAATTGTGCTCCGGTGCCGTGCCCCCCCCAGTCACAATTGTCCAATGACATGAGCAGGATTCGAACACTAGAAATCAAGCTCGCAGGGCTCAGTCTCCCCTCGGGCAGGGTCTCTGCAGACCGAGCCACTTGTGTGGTTGTCAGTGTAGGAATATTGACAAGTTTGATTTTGTTTTCTGGATGTCGGATATGTCAAAAGGCCAGTAGGCCATTTGAAAAGTAAATCATGGGCTCAAACGTGACAACGGAGAACTAAGACTTTCTGGAACTCTTCATACTGTACTATCTGAATTAATCTGAAGTCTTTTAAGCTCTAATTATTTTAAAGTGCTTTTCTTGGAAATTGATGTGAATAGTTACTCCTTTTTTTTTCTTTTAGTTGATCATTATAAATAGCATTAGCTGAACGTCATTTGAACTTTTTGTTTGTTCTAATCCACTCTTTGTGTGGATTTTGGATCAGTTTTTAATATTACGCATTTACTGTGTATTGGCCTTTGTTCATAGGTGTTTGCAGGGACACGCTTTTCTTGAATGGAAATTTTACTAGCGAAAAAGGGTTGAGTCAGGGGTATCGAGTGTTTTAGCAGGTAAAAGGCTTAAGCCCTATTACCCAAGTAAGGCGCACAGGAGGAAAAGTGCTTTCAGGGGATGGGAGACTGGTAGTCGTGGGATAGTGAATAACTAAGTGGAAGTATAGGAAACTTTCCTTAGACACAGGCCTATTTTTTAGGCTTCCTAACTTGCGTGTGTCTCTGCGTGTGCGTGTGCGTGTGTGTGTGTGTGCGTGTGCTGCCTTCACCATGCAGACAACCTGTTGGCTGCCCTGTTGCGGATCAAGGAGGGGATCCGGAGAAGAGTGGAGAGCAGTGAGGAAGAGGACAAGGTGGGAATGACCAAAAAGCTCCAGGACATACTGAAGGAATCTGCCGGTAAGTGAAGCTGGTTATTTCCAGCCCGGCAGGGTGTATGTATATGTATGTATGTATGTATGTATATATATATATATATATATAAGATGATAAAAATGCTATGCATTAATTAGTGTGTGTGTGGGGGGGGTATCCTTTTAGAATCTGCCCCAAGTGTTTATATTAAGTCTAGCATGAAAAATGTGAATGTTTGCCGTTATGTGCTGAAGGGCGTTTGTTTTGAGTATCTGAGAGATTCCTGCCTCACTGTTTCTGTGTGCCTCAAAAGGGCCTCATGTGGCTGGACGGACCAAAGAGTTTGTGGAGAGGATTCTGGATTGCAGCGCCGCGGGACAGGGGACCAAGAGAGCCTAGGAGGGGTGAGGCTCGTCGGTCTGACCTTACTCCAGCCACCCGCTGCCCTGACACCCGTGGTCCTCGGTTCCTCCGGTCTTCATTTGCACTTTCTAACTGGGTGGAGGAGGAAACCTGTGAAAAATCCGCCTCCTGCAATATGTCAATATGTTCAGCCTTGCACTCATGTACTCTCCTTGTAGTGTTCTGCTTTTGATTGTTTAAAAAAAGAAAAGAAAAAAAAGAATGGTGTTCTGGAACTTAACGGTAGCAGTATTTCTCACTGCAGGTTGGCCACTACTGTGTGCGTGTGCGCGTGCACGTGCGAGTGGGGGTGTGTGCGTGTGTGTGTGTGGTATTCTCTGTGCATGGTTCATGTCTCTATGCTTAGGATACTTTTATCCAATTGTGCCTAAAAAAAAAAAAGACTGTGCACTGCTCGTCATAGATGTTGGCTTAGTGCGGGAGAGAGGGATTAACCAAGACCAGAAAAATAGTGAAATTGGTGCTTATAACGGAGGGCATAGATTAGCATTTTCAATGTTCTCGTTTCTGTTCCTTGTTTAGAAGGACGTGATGTACCAGTATACCTGCATACTGGAGTAACAGTTGAGGCATGGAGTGAATGCTTAATGCTTTGAACTGATGTTGGAAAAAAGTTTTGCACAGTATTCATATTTGTCCAATTTATACAATCGAGCACTTTGTTTAGATGCCAATTCTATAACCACTGTTTATCCTGATGTGAACTAATGTGAATTCAGAGTACATTTAAATATACGCCTGTACAAAACCGGTCAACTTCTGCAGTGTAAAGACATCCCTGTGTATGGCCCAGTACAATCTGACAGGCGGATGCAAAGATTGCTTGGCTGAACTCGTACGAGGGTGTTGTCTCTGGTGCTCTTTGAAGTGCCTTTTGAAAGTGCATGGAGGTGTTTACGTGCATGTCTACCCCCTTTTTGTAACCAAGGGTTTCAGAAGACATCTGTGGTCAGCAAACTGATCACACTCTAGTTTTACCCGATGAATACGTTTGTGAGTGTCCTTCAAAAACGGTAGAAATTATGAGCACTGCTGCAATATGTGTTTTATAGTTGAGAGCTCAAAAAAATGGGGGGGGGGGGAGGAGACTGAGATGCCAAAGACAAACGTGTCTGAGGGTTATAAAATAAGTTCTTAAATGAGTGAAATCGTGTTGTTTAGACGGTATATGCTATCTGCCCAAAATCTGGGAAACCTACATGCTGTATTTTGTATATACACTCCCCACCCCTTTTAATATGAAAACCATTTCTCTGTCCGTAAAATGTGTATGGTCCGCAATCAAATTACTTTAGTTGCTGAAAATCTTAAAGCGTTTCCCCTCAAAGATACTGTTCACTTGCAGTCATTATTTTGCACTTGTACAAGGACTATGATTCCTAAAAGGAAGTTGTTCTTGTTGCCATGGCACTTTAGTAATCCGCGTCCCATGTTTATTGCACATTTGTTCCTTGAGCACAGCGGATACTAACAATGGGCAGCATGGCTGGATGGGTCTGCTGCCAACATTAGACTTCTCTATGATCAGAAGGCATCAGAGGTCATTAACTCCTTAAATTTCTATTGATGCAACTGACTGACCTAACTCTACTGGTCCTTGTATGATAAGCTAATACTTAATCTCACGAGGGAACAGGATTGAAGGCTTAATCTGAATTGAACAAACCCAATTCATGATGTCTTTCAAGAAAAACGCAGATTTCTATTGAAAGATGGTGTATTTTTACGAGTTGTTTTTCATATTTAACAGAATTATCAATTAATAATAGTATTATCAATTGATAGTTATCTAATAGTCCCTTAACTTCAAAAGTTTAAGATCACGTCTACCATTTTCATCTTTCAAACATTGAAAATGTTTTTCATTTCAGGGTAAGACGGCCCTAATCGACTATAAACTTTTTCTACCCAGAATGCTTTAAGTTGTATAATAATCTGTATCATGGCTCTGGTTTAATTTGCCACCGGAAGCTGTGTTCATGCTTGCATATGTCATTAACACGTATGTTATTTTCCTCTGTGACATTTTCTTAGTAACCATCGTACAATGAAATCTTGATTTAAAAAAACAAAGTGCCGTAAAAATAGAACCCTAATATTTTGTTTCTGTGGGTGTACTGTATACCTGTAAAAGGAATATTTTAATATTTATATGCAGCTGCTGTATTAATAAAGTATATTTTTAAAAATCCCCTTGTTTTGTTCACATTGTCTTTTGGTCATTCACAAGATTGCTTAATCTTGCCGCTTGATGGACGCTTCAAGTCTATGTTCACACCAACTGTCCTGCCCCTTCAAGAAGGCACTTGAATCGTTTCAAAGAATGTGAATAATGTATTTGAGTGGCCTCCTGAGTAGATCTGCTGGTAAAGATCCAAACACAGGCTGGTTCGGGTCTGGATCGTAAATACTGTCAACTGACTTGGTTTGCGGTGCCGTTGAGAGGCACGAGCGTTCCGGACTTGCCACGTGGCATGAAGGTGGGTGGGTCAGACTTTGCCTGCATGCTTCTGCAGGATACCCAGTTCTGCTATCTCTGCAGGGTTGAACATACACTTCATCACTCATGTCCAATTAGTGACATGACCTACCTGTGGCAGTCAGACTATCGGAAGCCAACTACCTTCAAAAGGATGCTAAAAAACCAGAGGCCAGTTTTCACTTAGGTCAAACCTAATTAGTCATGAAATTGGTTGGCACAAAAACCAGAATACACAGGGCAGCTGGACCAGGACTGAGTACCATTGGATTAGGGGAACACCATGATTACCTACCTGTCTAAACACTGGTTTATCTAGCCCACTATACTGGTTTATTTATTTATTTTAAACGACCACGACCAAATATGACTTTTCATTAAATATGACTATACCAGTAGCATCTGAGTTTAGCAAGACATTTAAGGGCTAGAAGTTATATATATTTTTAGGGTTTCCAACTGTGTTTTTCACAGGACAAATTTTCACTGCAAATGAGTTTTCAAGTGTTAATTGCTCGTTTTGAACATTTGCTTTCCAGTCACTTTTGTCAGAATGCATTCATAAATTTGAATTGAAAATTGTTTTATTTCTAAACATGTATTAAGGCCTCCTACCGGTGTTGTTTGCAGCAGTATAAGGGGAGATTCTGCAGTCCTCATGGTTGTTGATTGCTTTGTACACCACAGGGGGGCAGAGTGGGGAAAACAGTCTTGATAGTCAGGATGTTAAGATGCAGAGGGGAGGAACTTTCAGAGAAGCCGGTGACTGCTGTTTACAGGGTCTAATTATAGCTTAAATTTACAGAGATGCTGTGCGCTTGGTAGCAGGGGCTCTGCAGGGCAGAACCAGGTATAATATAATCTGATATAAGATCAGTTGTCCAGGAAGGGCTTTGTACTATGAGCATTGAAAATGTAGCTTGATTTCCTAGTCACAGAAGCTACTGATACTCTTTTAGTCCTTTATATGAGGGCATGGCAGTGCCAATATCTTGAAAGAGTAGGTATTATATAAGTAATTCAGGTAGACCTCACCCACATCATTTAACTCCTGCATCCAGCTTTTATGACACTTGTCACTGTTTTGTTTAGTTTGACATTGTGGGGGAAAGGGGCCACCAGTGTTTGTATTACACCAACGGATGTTAGGGCCAAAGTGGATATTTTCCTGAGAGATCCAGAGAGTAAACACCTAAGACATCGTACTGGTGCCGACCCTGCCCAGGCCTATTCATGGAACAGCCTGTCAGGCATGAAGAGACATTTCATCCCTTCTGATTTTTTAGTACTATCCCTGTGCTGGTTGGGATTCTAGTAAGCTGGCTGGATCTTGATTAGAAGGGGGGGGGGGGTTGCTGCGTCCAAGCTCGTTGAACAGAACACCAATGGCCCATTGTTCAGGGCTGTCTTTCCAACACCTGTAAAATCCATGGCCTCAACGTTGGAAAGGCCCCTAAACACAGGTAGATAAGCTGTCAATAACATACTCAGGCAGATTGACATAATTTGACAGGCTTCTTTACCCAAAGAGCTCTGTCAAAATGGAAATTAGAGCAAGAGTAACCATCCTGTGTTTAAGGTTTTTCTTAAGAAGCTTTGAATTGCCCTGTGCATTGTTCAAATTAAGTATAACACCTGTCTGCGACACAGAAGATAGTTACTGACATATCTCGACTGAGAAATTAAATTTGCTTTAAAGACCCAAACGGTCACAGAAGAGGGGCATTTAACAGGTCTTTTTATTGTATACATATCTTTATCTCTTTTAAACATTAACTGTGAGAATTGTCTAATTTCGCTTATCCCGTGAAACACAACTCTTTACATTTCTATGGAATAAGATACCCGGGGGGGGGGGGACAGTAAAGTATCCTTCGATTAACGATCTTGGGTTTCCCGACAGAAGCCAGCCACACTTCTCTCAGGACGTGTTAAAAGGCATTAGGTCAGGGAAGAACGATTTCACCCCCCTCGATTCCGCGTGCATCTCCTTTAAGAAGCTGATTTAAACAACACGCAATCAACCTTAACTCGATCAGGATCACAAGATTTTCTTCTTGTAAGCAGAAATTAACACTTCATTGCCTTTGTCGGCAGAAATTCAAAACCGAACTACCAAACAGCTTGCTAGCGTAAGAGACGCAAATCGTATTAACTGAAGATGGTTCGGAACGGAACGCGATTAGCTCTTTTAGGACAAATTAGCTAATTTCCTGCGCGCCGATCAGAACGGCAGTAATGGAAATGTCTACTGCACTAATTGATTGGAGGGGCTCTGATGGACTGACTTGAAGAGCGATTAGGTCATAATTACAATTATAATATTGATTTCCTGGGTCATATACCCACGTGCAAACACTGTCCACAAGAGGGCATTTTGCGTCTAGAAATGCAGTTGACTATCAACACTAGTATACTGGGAAGTTAGTGATTCACGTTGAACGCATTGCACCAACGACAATTTCACCATTGTAAACGCTCAACTTTTAGGGGGGCTATGAGATCATAGGATTGATTTAAGGAACTTGGCCGCATTTCCTGCTGGCGTAAAACGAATATAAATGGTGAATACGAATTGGACAGATCCTGATTGATCTGTGTAAAAATATGAATGAAAAGTATTAAAAAAGTAAAAAATATTTAAAAGTTTAATTCAAGTTTTATTGCAGCTAAATTATCTCAGATATAAACACTCAGCAGAAGGTTCCTCGAAGTGAATTGTGGTCAATTTAAATGTGTTGCCTAGCAGAATAGATATAAAGTTGCTTCTTATGTAGTCTTTTCTACTGCCTGTGTACGAAGAAAATCATGAGTAAGGGTAATTTTCAAAAGGTACCTTCATGTATGCCGTAGATAACACATAATGAAACAGGTTTAACAAAACTCTCTCCATTCATGTAATCTATACAGGACAACGAAGGCAACAGATGTAATATGACCCTACAGGCGTAGGACGGGCCGTGATCTGCAGGATCACTGGAAACCACCCAGTGTCGAACAGCAATATCTGTTTCTCGGACAGGGATACAACTGGGACAACACCAAATTCAAAAAGTTTGCAAAAGGTTAATCAATCCTAAACTGGTTCTCCTACGGAGAAAAGGTCTAGACACAAATAAGTCTCTCCATCAAAAACTAAAACACTCACTTATCCTTAGTGCTACAACAGCTCATATTAGCAGCACACCAATACGTCCCAAATCAACAAAATAGCAAACTTTTTTGCTGTGGCTGATAAAACTATTGCCTTCCTTTGTACCAATTTCATAGCCAAGGAATATTAGCAATCAGCAGGCAGACACTGAGCGTCAGATTGGCTGGACACAGCCTTGTGAATTGTTTTGCCAAATAGGTGGAGCTGGCCTCAGTTGACAACACAAAAACAGACCATTTTATTGGTCACTACTTAAGTTTACCACTATGATACCAACGGTTTTGCATAGACTAAACAAAAAATGAGCAGATATTCTCTAATAACCTCCCGTTACTGGACATATAATGCTATTCGCACCAAAAGAATCCACTTAACATGAATACAAAAAAAAATATCTGTAAAATGTTTTCCGGTTGAAAGGAAATTACACGTTAAAAATGCGTTATTAAAAGTGCATTCCTGCATGCAGCTATGCTGGAATTCACTTCCGTGCTTGCCTAGTTCACCAATGCCTATGTACTCCTGTCACCTTTGACCCAATCTAAAGGGCCCTGGTAAGGGTTGAAGTGTAGAAAGTGCATTCACGGGCCACTTAATGGGCTAAAGTGTCCATATATTCAAGCACTATTGGCCTACCTATCTACATTTTGATTCACAGTAGATTGTGCCTTTCAGCCCAAGGCCCCTAATAGTCAGAGGCCCCTGAGCCCAGGTCCCATTTGCCCGGTCCATAATCCGGGCCTGATGCGGTCTATACAATTTATTTGACTATTTAATTATGTTATCATAATATATATACTCTAAATCAATCAATAGGAAAAATCAAGAAATGTTTTATTTATTTATTATTTGACACCGTTTTATTTACCTACTTAGCCTTCCGTTATGCGACATTGCGCTTGGCTGAGTAAGGAGGTATTCACAGCCAGCCTGCCACAATCCCACTTTAAAGCATGGTCTATGGATCTTGAGTAATCAACCCCGCTTTTACAACATTACAGTCTCACAACGACTGCTATTTCCTTACATCCTGCTCCCGCTTATTTCCCACGTGGTCGTCGTGGAAACAGGAAGATGGGATGTACAAGATACTAAAGCAAAGTCATAAATTAAAAGTAACCTATCGTTTTATATTAAATAATTTTACCGCCTTATACTAACTAAGAGGTAAATGACAGATGCCCGACCAATTGAACATGGTTTAAATGACTGCCAGGTTACAAATCGAATGATATGGGAGTTTCCTCCGTCACACGAAATCAGTTCCTCTTATTCCAACCATTCTTATAGCGAGAATTTATGGGCGGTACCTCTTTAGGCTGCGGCCTGTTTGCCCTACCTCCTGTCGTCGCTTTCACCCTCCTGGAGCTTCAGGAGGTGGGAGCCTGGAGTGTTCTTACTGGAAACATCTGGGGCGGAATAATATAAGGATAATATATTTTATTGCTCAAAGAGCAGCAACGACCAGTAAAGACTTTAAATCTGGTTTCTAATGGAAGCGGATGGTTTTGTGAGGAGAAGGCGGATGTCAGCAGAGACCCCCGGCGGGGATGGAGGGGTTGTGGGAGCTTCAGCAGGAGCAGAGATTCGATGGCTTGGCGGCAGATTTTGGGGCGTTTCGGAGGGAATCGTTGGAAGTCTGTCTCCCCGCATCGCCGGAGATTCAGAACTTCAGTCTGTTCAAGTGCGCGGCCCAACAGAGGCCTCAGAACTCCCTGAACCAGACTACGAAGGTCTACCGCAGGGTGCTTCCACAAGTACCCACATGTTGGCAGGAGCAGTCGCTGGGATTATGGAACATTGCTTGATGTTTCCGATTGACTGTGTCAAGGTAACAGAGACGTTCATGCTATGAACACATTTGAAACAAAATGTAATTGGGTACCATGTTTAAAGTTCCGTTTACCTTGCGACTTCATTTGGCAAGGTCGAAACAGTCACCAGCGCGTTAGCAGGCTAGCTAGCTAGCTAGCTAAGGGAAAATGTCCCGCAATCACTTGTCAGATTGGCACGAGTGTCCGTCACAAAATATGTATGAACAATTTAGTTTTGTGTAGAACATCATTAACTTGCTAGCTACCTTGTTAAAATCCATTACTCCAGACCATTTATTGTGGAGGCTAGTTAGGCGAACCGGCTGTCAACCCGCAGGTTGTATAACATAAATGTAAACAAAAACAAAAAAAAATACATTTATCTTTTGCGGAATTCATCTGAATAACTCTTTCCGTGATAGGCTATTTAATTTGTCTACTAATTTCCATGGCTAGTAGTTAGCCTAACTGCGCAGTGATCATTCAGATAGCCTTCATTAGCGCTATACCTTAATTCTAATACTAATTGTATTGATGGGATTAACTATCTAGCTGTATTGCTGATGCAGAACTAAATGTAATCTCAATTAATGATCTGGTATTACCTTTATAAGTAGTTTAGTTATTGGTGGCTGCAATGACTAAAAACTAACTGATCGACACACTAGATTGGTTACGATTTCTCGTTAGCCGTCTGCGATTGTGTCATCTTGTAATGAATAGTGTTTTAAAGTGTATTCACGTTAACTTTTTTTACCAATACATCTGCGTCCATTGTAATATTATGTTGACTGTCATGCTTTACTGAATTAACGTGAGGTAGGGGCTCCGTACCTAGCTGGTTACATAATTATCTGCTCGCTAGCACAAGGCCTCGTAGTTGGAAACCTTGAGCTTGTCGTTGATTTAGGCCTAATTAACCGGACTTCCTGTTTTTCTCAAGCTGGCGGAGGATTTGCAGTAGACAATTGGGATCTAACAAAATGCGTTTCGCTTTTTGTTTTCGCAACTGCCTGTGTCATTGATAGAAACTGTGGTGTAGCGAAGAGCGTTTGCATGTTTGTTTTCTTTAAGCGTCAGTGTCAACTGAGCATGAAGTAAGCCCTCGCCAGCCCGACGTGGATGCGTGGCGGCATGTGTGCTGTACCGTCACGCAGTGCGCCCATATTCACCTGTATAGATACAAATTAGAGAAAGTAAACGACAGCAGTGCAACCCTCTGTTAAATTGTCTGCGAAACTACAGGCGAGATTATTTCATAATTCCCTGTTGGTAGTGCCCTGGAACGAGCTAACGCGGATGGTGTTTATAGTAAACGATCATTGTGGTTTTCAGGGATTTGAAGTTGCACGCTGTACAAATTGTTGAGATAAGTATACGTTTGGTGGGTTGGGGGTTATGGTAGGTAAGACAACCAACGGTGAGTCATGTGAGAAGAGAGGACAGTTTCTCATTTCATGTGTAATGCTTACTAAAGCTGCAACGTTTAATTCCCTAATATACAGGTCTTAATCACAAGGTGAACACCACCAAAGGCTAGTATTGGACCATATTTTAAAACTGTTTAGCTTGAATGTTTCTAAAAATCATGTTAAGATTCTTAGATGTTTTGGCGAGAACCATCAGTTGTACTTCCTGGAATTTTGATTTGGGTTGATTTTTAACTTTCATATGCCACAGCAGTTAGGTTTACAAAGCTGCTAGTGTTTGGTGTGATGGTACTGCCTTTAAGACCAGTGTGTTTCAAATTTCAGATTTAAATGATTGGGCAGGCACCACTGTTGTTCCATTGGAATATGGCTGTGTTTGAACTTGAACATTACTCTGGGACATTAAAACATATTGCATACATTACTCTTTTTTTTTTTTTCTTCCCCAGGTGATATTGGCCAGTTTGGTCAGATACTTGTTTGTTTACAGATTTGGAATAACACTTGGATAAAGATTTAGTCCAGTGGTTCTCAAATATGTCCTGGGGCACTTCCAGACCTGCTCATTTTGTTATAACTAAGCTCTTAATTCTGTAATTTGTCCCTACGTAACGGCATTGTTAGTTCAATTAAGGCTTCTGTGCTTGGTGGGAATAAAACCAGCGGGGCAGTTGATCTGCCAGGACATGATGTAAACATTACCAGGTATGTAAATATGGTTACATTGATTCCATAACTATAATAATTTTATAAATGCTGAGAATAGTTTGTATGGATCTAAATACCACAGAACCCACTTTCCTGTTCATCAGTTTTTGTGCAGATTTCTAATGGTGCCTTTGTACCATTAAAGGAAGATGGCCGGGCTGGCCTTTTTGCAACGAGTGGCGTCAGCTGTCTTTCTGCAGTAGTCCTGAAACAACAAAAGCTTTGGTTTACTTCCTCAACAGCTGTTTTGGCCCCACACGGGGTCCCCAGCAGTGGAAAAAGCCTTTATGGCGTCCAGTAAGGGCCAAATTTCTTTTTTAGGTAAAAGAAATGTAGGTTCTTATTTTGGGCTGGGTCTAAAGCATGAGTCTCCGGAAATGATGGATTCCGTCTTGGGTGGATGCAGTGTGTTGGACTTCCTGGGAAGTTTGGCATGAGGAACACATATAAATATACTAATATAAAATGAGTCGTTTAGTTTTCCTTTTTCAGGTTGATTTCCCTCCTGCTAGGCCATGCGTTCTTTATTTCGTAATTGTAGTATATTTTCCTGCTGAATAGATGTGCTCTTGGTTAACAGAGAAGTGATGCTTTGGGAATTGCCTCACACCACTCACCCAAAGGAAATGCCACTCGTGTCATTCGAATGTTCAGGGAACGGCACAGGACCGGAGCTTTGTCTGACAAAACAACACTGGAACCAACCAGGTTATTATTGTGCCTGTTGTCAGGGGTGCAGACGGGAGACCTGAATGCAGTTTGGTGCATGTGTTCTGGGCAGTATGCTGTATGTAAATATACCCACATGTAGTTTTTGTATTGATGGATATATTGGCATATCTTTTGAAGACGTGGATTTCACTCACAGAGTTTATTTTGTTTACGTTACATTAGCTTCCCGAGTGGCAGAGGTTCGCCCGGGCTAGGGTGGCGCAAGTTGGCAAAGTCTCTCTCAGCTCGCCACTATCGAGCCTCTCCTGACTTCTTTCTGGGCACCTGCGGGCTTGCCTCGCCTTCGAGAGGGATGTGCCTCTCCTCCAATCAGCCGTGAACCTCTCGTGCGGGCTGCGTAGCCTGCAGGGTGGAACAGAGAAGGGTGACTGGAAGGGAACGTGCCACACCTTTTCATTAGAGCGAGAAGTCGTCTGATCTCTTCACCCGTGCAGATAAGAGATCTTGCATAACTCCCCTCTGGTCGTCCCTTCACTGGAAACATTTATTACTACATTTAAGGGGCGGACATGGGCTTGCACCTGATATTCCAATATTCTGTATACCCAAGCCCACTCCTTGAGGTAATTCGCTAAAGACTAATTGTACCTAGGATGCCAATGTTACGGTACAGTCTTCCCGACTGCGTTAGGGCTTGTATGACGACGTATTATTTGATAAGTTTCTCTAGGAAAATGTCAATGTAAAGTTAAATTAAATGTATCTATTTGAACGATTCCCTCCTTTAAAACTTCCAACCTTAACAAGCGAATTGGTTATATAATATACACAACTACATTGCTGCCTGGCTATAAGTTTTGCAGAGGGAGATGGGCGTACTGGGAACCCTGAAGCCAGGGCATAAAAGTACTGTTCACAACAAAACCATTCGGTGTGAGCCGATGTTCTACTGTTCCGACCCTTCTGTAGCCCTCCGCGGGGGGGGGGGGGGGGGGGGGGGGGGGGGGGGGGGGGGGGGGGGGGGGGGGG
>JAOYSI010008179.1:0-10198 GCA_025775065.1 Hiodon alosoides | reverse complement strand
TGTGAATGCATGATCCACTCTCTGTGGTCTGTGAATGCCTTGTTCAACACTCTGGGGTTTGTGAATGCATGATCCACACTCTGGGGTCTGTGAATGCTTGATCCACACTCTGGTGTATGCAAATGCAGTGACCATATTTCTTAATCTTAAAATGAAGAATTTCTACCATGATAATACAATACTGCAAACCTCTGGTCCCGAAAGTGCTGGAGCATTCACTTAGTGTTCAGCTTCTTTTAAAATCATGTAAATATATTATGAGAAAATAGTAGATCAATTTGGGAATTATTCGTGGAATCACATAAAGCTCTAAGAAGGAACTAAAAAACTGTGAACAGATATGTGGACCAATAGCAGAGAACAGCTACATAATTGTGATACACTGTTCTTGTGTTTTTCAGGATATCCAAGTACAACAAAACATTAAGAAATTGCACAACCTCATATTTCAAAACGCTATTTCTGTGTGCAGTGTTTTTTTTTATTTTGTTATTTTAACTCTAGT
This sequence comes from Hiodon alosoides, assembly GCA_025775065.1. NCBI lineage: Eukaryota > Metazoa > Chordata > Actinopteri > Hiodontiformes > Hiodontidae > Hiodon > Hiodon alosoides. The sequence goes on along the minus strand of JAOYSI010008179.1, from coordinate 9,693 downwards.
TTTTTAAACTGCCTGCCATGTAACAGATTGGTTTTTTGGGCAACCCACTATGAAATGGTCAGACACAATTTGTATAATTACCAATCCATGAATAGATTGTTGAAATTCAGCTCTGCACGGTCTTAAGTTTACAACATGGACTTATAAGAAGTATACTGTCTGAGATGCCCGTTACCATCTAAATGAGGCCTTAATTTTTATACCAAATAAATGATGAATCATATGAAATTTCCATTCAAATGTTTAAATTATATTAAAAAGTATATTTAAAAAATATTTCTTGTAGCGGAAATTTAATTAGAAATATCATCATGTAACCCAGTTTTGAATGAAGTCATACTGGTAGACAGAGTTCACTTCAGGAATAAGGTCTATATTCTATTTTTTGAGGTGCAACATTCCTTTCCACTCAGATATTCTCACTCATCCATAAGACATTTACAGACATCTTTGATGTTTAAGCCTAATAGGAATTGACAGAGACAGGGTTGTGGCAAGCAAAAGACATTTAGTGAGAAATTCCAACGTTAACTGGACAGAAGCATGTAAACATGAAATAGTCGGTAAGTCTAAATTTAGCTTGGAAAACGCTTCGTTCAAGTATTTGTGTTACAACAAATAATCATGTAATGTGTTGCTAAACATGAAGAACAGTATTTTGAAATACTAAGTTTTAGTATTTTATAAAAAATCTTTTAACTCTTTGGCTACCAGACAGTAAAGACAACTTTACCAACACTAGTATATATAGTGGCTATCAAAAATATCAAAAAGGTCCCATTTGGACTTTCAATTTAATACATTAAATTATTCATCGCGTAAGTATTGACCTTCTTTACTATGACACACCTAAATACGCTTTAGTATAACCAATTGTCTTTAGAGGTCATAATTATTTATGAATGGATTCCACCTGTCTGCAATTAAGATATTTTTTTGGCTTTCTGGGAGAAAATCAAAAGCGATTGTTGAAAACAACTTGCATCAGATTTTGGACAGAGTTTGACAGAGGCATGTGGGGGACTCTGAGACCAAGTGAGAGAAGTTTCTATGGTCTGATGAGACCAGAACACAGCTTATTGGCTTCAACACTTAGCATTATGTTTGGCACAAACCTAAAACCGTACATGATCCTGAGAACTCCAGCTCTACTATGAAGCATGGTGGTGGCAGCATCATGCAATAGGGATGTTTCATTGCATCAGGGCCTGGAAGGCTCATGAAGACAGAGTGCATGTGTGCACAATGTAAAAACTACAGTCCTGCTGCAGACTGCGGGAAATGATACCAAAGCCACACTGGAGTGGCCTGATCAATGCCCAGATCTCCATCTAATGGAGAATATTTGGAAGAGTTGAAAATTGCTGTTCACCAGAGGTCTCCATCCAACTCTGGGCATGAGCAATTTTGCAAAGAAAGATGGGCAGAAATGGCTGCGTCTAGATGTGCAAAGCTGGTAGAGACTGCAAAGATGGTAGCATCCAAGTCCATCTTGATTCCAGGTTGTGATGCAATATCATGTGGTAAAGTCCATGCGGTGAATACTTTTGAAAGCCACTGTGTAAGTTACATTTTTAAAAATTATATAAAACGCCAGAAGTTTCGAGGCAGAGATTTGGTGCTGTCAGCAATGTGCATGTTTGTCTGGAGATATCAGTTCCTCTTAAAGTTATTCTTGGTTACTAAATCAAAATTCATTAAACAATAGTCCTCAATATCAACACCTAAATCTAATTGTGTACAACAATAATCATTTATTGCATTTGAGTGAAATAGTGCCATCAAAGTATAAGTGTCTAGCACAATGTCCAGTGCTGAGTTTTGCACACTTTTACTCGTGTTAGCTTAATTACTAAATCAGTACTAAATAACTTCTATGAAGGGCTAGTTGTTTGTTTTGTAGTGAGGAAGAGCAGGGAAAAGGGTTTTAATTTGTTAATACCCCACCTCAAGTGGGAATTGAATCCATGACCTTCTTGCCATGAGGCAACAGTGCCATGCTTTCCATAGACACACCACCTGTTGTCGTCAGACAAACCTGGAAGATGTCTCTGGAAGTTGTCTCAGAAGACATTAGCCCTTTATCTACAACCATCTCCCCCTACCAGTCTGCCTCAAAATCAGCAAGCCAGGTAACTCTGTCGTCTCCTGTTCGGCTTGGCTAATCTTCTCTCATTCAGAGTGATCCCCAAAACTGCTCCCCTCTGCATTTTACTAGTTGTAAAATAAAAAGATTAGTATACCCACATCTACAGTTTAGAGTCAACTGTCTTTTCCTCTCCCAGCTGCTTGGCTTTTAAGTGCGTGAACCTGCTAAAAATGCACTCGTTACCTTAAAGTATACCTTTAAAGAGAAGAGAACTTCAAACAGGTGGTGCAATTCGGTATATGATAGCAGGAGTTAAACATGGTTGTGTCCATTTGTAAAAAAATTGATCGACGTGGAGGGCCAGACCTTACCTGGAGCAATAAATGGTGTGGAACACTGAGGTAAGTTACACCGCTGATACAGTCAAATCACTGGAAATCTCCATTGCATTTGAAATCGATAGAAAAATGCATGACTCCCTACTAAAATAATAATGGACCGGTTAAAATATGTTTCTTAAATCTCCAGTTTGAATTTATAATTTGCCAAAAGTCCCTGAAGTCATTTCCATCCAGACCTCTATCAGGAACATTGTATTCTGGTTCTGTTATGGAAGTGATCCAGTGTTACAGAAATACCTTTCCATGTCTGGGAGGGGAACCTCTGGCCGTATACCAAATGGACCTGTAGGGATCTGATCTCAAAGACCTTAACCTGACCCACTTTACGATTCACCCACAGTTGCCTGCAGTTAAATGACTCTGCTCCCGAGTAAAATTAGCAAGAAATTAAATGAAGAGATGGAGTCCTTCCCAAGAGCTATCAAACAACCACATTACATTTTAATGATTTATTGCTCAGCATTTCTCAATTTTCTGTTCTATGGCATCTGTTTTTATCACACCAGCTTATTTAAAAGATTTGAAAGGAATTATTTTCACCTGTTGATTAAGCAGCCCTTTGTGGTGCAGTCTAAGAATAAACCTAGAGTTTATAGTATAAAATCAAATCAAAATGCAACGTGATTGGGACTGAACTGTGCTGTTTAAGTTAACTCTGTTTTGGAGTGGGGGCGAGTTCTATAAAAATAGAACAGGGCTTCCAAGTCAAATATTTCATTTTCTTAATGCATCTTGGGATGTTGAACGGCATTCCAGCCATAGTGATCAGACATATTACCATATAGAGGTTTGCAGTCTACTTGATCACTGCAGACTTTGTATTTACATTTGTCTCAGGGAGGTGTGGCTTGGATAAGCCACATGCCTGAAATAGAATTAGTACTTCATTGGCTCAAAAACTCATACTTTTCAGTCTGAACATTGTTTTACCCCTCATTTCTTGCTAGCACAAGAAGTGAAGTGTCCATTGAGCACTTGAAATAATGACTTGAAATCAACCTCTGATATACCAGAAGAAACTGGCGGAAATAAGTAGAATCCACTGATACAAAAAAAAAAAAGATTTGATTATTTATTAATCACTGGTGTTCACCTACTGAAATCACTGGCATTCACCTGCTGGGATCAAAGCAGTTTGCCTGCTGAACTGACCAAATGGACAGACAGGTGTTTAGACCCAGTGAGCTAACGGCATGGTGTGTGGGTAGCAGGGTACCATTTATTTGTTTATGATACCAGCTCCATCCCGCTGTCTTTGACACCATACCCTGTGCCCCCCCCCAAGTGTTTGCATTTTAAATTAATTGATTTCATAATTAGGCCCCGTCCACTGATTTGCTTCTGCCGCCGGCTCTGTTTGATACCATCATACAGTGATGCCTCCTCGGTGCAAAATGATGACACATTTTAGGGCTCGCAGTTGGTTGCATAAACAAGCTGGACAGTTAAGTACTGTTTGGTGTGCTTGTTTTGGTTTTCTGCTGCTTGTCACTGTGGATGTAGTTACACAATTCATTTTAGCCCATTTAGTACATTTTAATTGGGGATTTCAGTAGATAAGGAAGTGACATCGGCCTTGGATACTTTGTTAACTCTATGGAACAGCCATGACTTTGGGTGCAATCATGTTTTGCAGGGCAGGGGGATCATGATAATGAAAGCTGGTCGGTCCTAGCAACAGTGACTATGGAAGGCGGAGCCTATTTTAAGGTCAGCAGAACTGACTAAAGCAAAAGAGGTCATTGGGACTGTCATGTCTATAAATGCATCTGTTTTACTACATGTATTATATAACATTATGACAAACATGTAACCAGCACTATGGCTTGACTACAAAAACCATGTTTAACCATACAGAATCAAAAGTATATATATTTTTATACTATTAAACCTGTGCGGGAGGATACGGCGCCAGAACATCAGCTCAGCACAAGCACTCAAAGTGTTAAAACTGCGCCATCCTCTCAGTATCGGCTACAGTGCTGAAACAGGTCTTTTGATTTATCAAGCGTGCAGCATGTCCAACGAAAGCATGCCAGTAAATCCGCAGCAATTCTCCACGTTGAAGAACACTCATTGTTTATTTTTTCTCTTTTCTTGTTTTTTCTCAAATTGCCAATGTTTCTTTAAAGCTTACTGTCTAGGCAAAATGTCTTTTCTACAAGTGTCTCTAACAAAAACCTGACAGGTGGCAAGGCCCTTTGGAATTTATAGCAAACCCCATCTGTTGCCGTGCCAACAGACCTCAAAGTTTTTATTGGGCGAAAGCCGGGAGGCCTTCGCATTAATTGCTTACAAATTTCGCTGGAGCTTTTCCTGCTTTACACCTTGCGGTATGCCGGCACAGCAGGAAAAGCAGCATGAATTCTCTTTACTTAACTTCAATCTTCCCCTGAATCTGACACCAAGGGTTCTTTTAAGGTCATTTACAAGACATGGATTGGTTGATAATGATATGTGTTAATCATTATTATGCCAATATATATATGACACATGAAGTCACAATGATGGTTTGTGATACAAATAATTTAATTGCTAGACAGATGGGTACTGTACCTGAATCTGTCAAAAAAGCATGCTATCAAATTCATGACATAACTCCAGCCATAACCTATCAATAAAATGTGTTTAATGAAGAATGCAGTGGTTAATATTCACTATTGTTATATTATGCTCATGAGATTATTTCGGTTCAAATGAAGTGTGTCTGGCCATCATCATTTCAACACACCATAGTCCCATAATTTTATGCTGTTAAAAGACGAATATAGATTTGCCAGTGCTAAGTAAACTGAAAATGAAAAAGATTAAAATAAATAAATGATGAAGGAAATATGTATATAATGCAAGGAAAATTTGTCCCTTTTTCAGCATTTGGGGATTATGATTGTGTACTTTAAAGGTTTCTTTATCCAGGAAGGTGTGCCATTCATGGAGGTCACCTGACTTATGCCCTGAAGCATGTTTGCTGCACATATTTAAATGCAGAAAAGTCACCTTAATGTTACAATTAGATCCATAATGACCCGTTAACTCTACAATTTGACCTGTAATGCTGTCTGCTGTCAAATTTATTTTGTGAGACCCAGACAGTATGTAGAGTGTAAAGCCTATTTAGCTACTGCAAAAGCAACACGTTTTGCCATTAACAGTTACAAATGATTATTGATAAATATAAATAGTAAATGAATAGACAGGATAGATAAACATTTAAACATCCTAAGGAATACTTAGGGAATAAATTATTTCTTTTCATAGGCATCTTATGCATACTACAGTTTTTGTTCCATAGTATGAGAGTGAAAGACACAGCTTAAGCAGCTATAGAATGTGTCTAAAATATCTACTGGGGAACTATTGGGTGAATCCAGGTTAAAGAAAGTCTGACCAACTGCTGCAAGCCATTTGTAAAGTCACATCTAGTATGGTTTAAAGCCAGCGGGGAGGTTTCCTGGATGCGAGTGCTACAGAATATCAAAATCACCATAGAACAGCTGTCAGTTTCTTAGCAGAACACATGCTAGCTGTTAGAGAAGGGCCTTTTCCTATAGTCTGGACCCATGGCCTCCAAGCATTTGGCGATGCAACTGAATTGCAATTGTAGAGGAAGAACCAAATTGAAGCATAGAGAAGGTGAATTTCTGAAATGAGGATTGTCTGTTTATCTGAAATCAATAAAGACAAAATACACTTTATGTTGCAGAGCATGATAAAACATAAAAGTATTTTGCCTAAATAAAATTCAGATTTCACAAATGAATAAATATTTGTGGAGATGACACCTTTACATTTTAGCCACTTTTTCGGTTTTATTTGCATATTATCTTCCAAATTAGGTTCTTGGGTTATGGTTATGGATCTTACCTACCAAAGCTCCCTAGGGCTTGGGATTTTCTCTACCACTGCTTCCCCCAGGAGGTTCCGGGCAAAAAGTAAAAGTAAAACCGTAGCAATGAGGTGGCTAGATTCTGGGGAGTGCCAGTAAAAGATCAGAGGTTTTCCACCCAATTGACTTTTTTAGTCTGACTGCTGTTGGTGTTTAGCGAGACCTACCGTTAGCTTCAAGGTGTTTTAGCAATTAGAAAAGATGCTGTAGCAGAAGTCATGACCTCATCAATGTGACATGTTAAGTAATCACTCTGTAAGTTATAAACGTCTGCCCTTTCCTGAATTTCCCTTTTCATTCTTAATTACGGGAAGTTCACGCCAAAACATATTGCTCTTGGCTGTTGAAATGACAAACCTTTTGTTGACCCTTGACCATTCACCTCCAGTCCCTTGACACATTGTTGAGTGATTCCATATGGAATACTGCTTTAAGACTGAAATTGTCTGTATTAATGGATATTTCACACACACACACACACACACACACACACACACACACATATACACATTATTGGATTTAATTTGATAAATTCATGTTGCTAATGAAAAAGTGGAAAGGTATTGCCTAGAATCATGTAATTTGAAAAAGCAGATTTGTTTTCGAACCAAAGAAAGCGCTATGATTTTAATTTAGGCTTTTTCTGGTGTAACCTAGATACTGAACAAATAGAGCTTCTGGGGAAACCATTCGCAACAATGATATTAGCAGAAGAGACCTGCAGAGAAAGAAGGCTTTAAAACAAAGCCTCACTTTTCATTTTTCAGCTGTTCTTACTCGCCTTTCAATTAGAAATAATGGGGCCAGTATGTGAAATGCGTTACTTTTCTTTGGGTTACTGCATTACGCTGGACTGGTGTGGTGTGTATGTCTAGACATTTAGAGATGACCCCCATGACCACAGAAGACGCATTTCCAAAAGCCTTTGAATAAACTGCTACCATGGTGACCATGCAAAATTGAACTTGGAACAATATCCTTAAGTGTTTGGCCGTCCCCACAGCCAAGGAAAGGTTTTCCTACATAGAATTCATCCCAGATGGTGCGGTGATTAATACGTACACTACATTATGTAATCTCTTTTTCAAACCTTCAGTTATTTACAAAAAATTAAAACATGTTCCAAATGCTGTAGTAAATCAAAGTTTAATTTCATTCAAACAGTTAATTGATGATAATTTTATGGAACAATCGTCATACAAAAAAAGGATTTAACCCCTATCAATATTGCTCACAGTTGCTTAACCAAGCCTGAGTATATCAAAGCTTGTCTTGTTACTGTATATCATTAAGCTGAGGGTTATTATAGAAAATTATGATATTATTATCTATATACATACATATGTTACATACATACAGCAACACCCTAATAATTTGGTAATTTTAGATTAACTTCTGTTAGTTAGATTTTTTTTGTTAATGCACACTGGGAAATTAGTTTAGGTGAACTGCTCTATGCTGGGCATAACCATTGTCAATCACTAGCTTGACCTGAAGGAATTAGTGAACGTTGGAACAATAATAGAAAATAACCAGCTGTACAAGGCCACAGCATTGCGTCATCTGTGCCTGAATCTCCACATAGACACATACACAGAACAAAAGACCATAATGAAGTCAAATGATGAGAAAAGGCGATGAGGGGGGGACCAAAGCTGGGATCAAACCCAGCTTTTATACATAATTGTGTAAGTTGAAGAAATAAGATACAGAAAAAACTTTATTATATGGAGTCATGTGACATGTAATTAGTAGGTTTCTGATTAGGTCCCATGCTTAAACAATCGTAATAATATATGTTTTTTTTAAAGAATAAATATAAATTAATTTAAATAAAAAAATTGCAAATAAGAAAAACAACATTTGTGGGTTTCTAAGTGTTTCAAAGGTTCGTCTTCTGGTCTTACATAGCTATAAATGGCAATAGCATGTATTGTCATCCTAGTGTCAGTGTTTGTCAAACAGAAGTCCATCCAGGATCAAGACCATCACGTGACCTAGTCTGACAGACAGCTCTGGCCTTGTTCCACCCTATTACTTCAGTTGCTTTTCCACTCTCACTGAACGCAATAAGGCGTTTCAGTTTTGACAGTCATATAGCTATTTAGCAAATTTGCTACTTAGCAGAAATACTGAAATACTGGTATGTTGGAGGGGGTAAAAAAAGATATTTACCTGATTTGGTTAAACTTTTTGTATGCAGTTTATGACTTTATCACCTTTGTTTTGAAAATGACGTATGCTTGCATGTACGCCAATAGCTACTGTCAACTAGCTGTTTATCACATAAAATAAAATAAAAAATAAAAATATCGTTTAACAGGGAATGAATGAAAGTATGTGTCACTGGTCTTATTATTACTTCCCTACACTTCAAAAAACAAAACCAAGTTTAGAGGAAAACAGGTTTAGGAAAATATGTATATTATGGTGAAAAGAACAATCCACCACTATTAATTTCTCCTGGCAAAAAACTCACAATCAAACTTAGATGTGGCTGGAAATGGTAAATAGAAAATAGAATGTTTTTATGATGAGCCTCTATTCTAACGCTCAAAACAGACTTTTCCACTGAGACTACAAGACAAGATGAATGGAAAGCAACAGCCTGATAACAGACAGCTTGATGAAAAAATGTTTTAAAAATCTGAAGAAAATGATGCGATTAATATTATCTAATAAGATAGATGCAGTGAGATGTTAGTAGTACAGATGCTTTCCCTGAGACCAAAGCAACTTCAATGTCTGAGTATGGTTTTCTTTCACCCCCATCCAAGCTGGCATTGAGTAGAAATATATTGCTGGGCAGGTTCTTTGTTTTGACTGGCGAAATCTGATGTAGCCATGTGTTTGCTTGATGTCTCTGCCAGTTGGATTTCATACCGAGCTTACGGGTAATAGCACATGCCACCATGCGTAGAATAGATTATTTAATGAAGATTTGTGTTTTTCTTGGGAAAAGTTTTTTTCAAAGGTTTTCCTTTTTTAGCCAACTGATAATGGGGTAAGCCGAGAGAAAGGTAAATGCTGAATTAAAGCAGGTTTTGTTTCTTAATACAATGTTTTCTTCAATTAAACTGTCTTTTCACACACAATCTTCGGAAGGTCTTTTCTCAGTTTAATGGTTCCCACAAATAAGGTATAAGGTATAGTCCATCCAAAACCAAAGGACAAATTACAGATTGTCTATTATGTGACGCATGTTATATTTGGCTGGAAATAATAATAAAGCAATCTGGCCTATATATGAACTTATAAATTGTTCAAGCCCTGTACCACTGCTATTTATATACATATATATATATATATATATATAT
>JAOYSI010008178.1:0-11675 GCA_025775065.1 Hiodon alosoides | reverse complement strand
ATGTATGTAATAAAGGATTTGAACAAATATGGAGGGAATTGCACAAGCCCTGATAAAATAATTATTCAAAAATAAAGGGAAAAACAGAAAAAGTGCCACCCTGTTGTAGAAAAATCATAATTGCTGAAATCTGAAGCGCGGTGATGGTCTTAAGTTGGTCATTTTTGTTGTAACAACAGAAAAACTGCAGCTCTTTGCTTGCTTGCAATACATAGGTAAATAACAATAATGATAAGTGTCAAACAACAACCTACTACTGAGTTTCTGAACACCAACAAGCATGGTTATTTCTTGGCCGAGCCTTAATTGATAACACCCCTGAAGAAAATGCTATAAAGATGGAGCTGGAGCTCACATAGATGTGATGTTTTCTGAATATTTTAGAACACAAATGTTTGACACAATCTAAATGTTTCTTGCTACTCTATGCTAATGAAGAGTACTGATACTGATAACTTCTGAAACGTTGTGTATGCTAAGAAATACCCAAATATCTACAGCCAAAAGTCTAGTTTTCTGGGTGAGTTAAACATATTCTAGGCTACTATTCAAATATAAACCTCATCAAAAAGAAAATGTTGTAATCAACAAATATCTGTGCTCCACTGATCAATTATAAGCTGCATTTTACTTGTGTGCAGCATGAATAATATGCATGTTATAAATGTTTCAAGCGTCCATATTCATATCAATGTATTTTTCAAACTTTCAAATAATATTGAACACTTTATACACTTATAAAAGTTTCTTTCAAACATTGGATAAAGATAAAAATACATGAAGTGACTTCACCACTAGTGGGGATGAAAGAACCCTTGAGGAATTAAGCAATATGAGCCAGATAGTGTACCCGACACTGCACCAGATAGTGGAAAGATAATGCCATGTCAGGGGCTATTTTTTATTCAGATAAATTGAACGAGCATCCATTGCTCCAAGTCAAATTTGTATTTTATCTTAGTAATCTTTGCTATATGAGAGGATCTGGTTTGCATAGATTTGTTTTAACAGAATAAACAATGCAATTAAATATGGACGTTTCATCCATACATTTAAAAACTATTTATACAATGTTTAAATTCGATATTTTAGAGATAAAATAAATTAATAAATCTGAGTCAAAATACAGCATTTTGTAATATTTAACTAATACATTTGTTTTAGAATCCCATAATGTTCAAGCAGAGTCAAAAAAGCATGAACTTGCTGGGGACAATGTCGTATTTAAATAGTGGTGCACATAAGCAGAATAAGCCTAGTTAAATGTTCCAACAGTGACCAGGAATCCCAAGTGGCTGGAAGTTTGTACCCCGTGGTTGCTAGGGTTTCACCCCGAGCTGTAAGTTATATAGAATCGGCTGTTTCATATTGGGGAGACAACAGGAAAAATAACTGCTAATTGCAAATATATAATATATATTTTTAAACACCAATTGTGCTAATGCGCCTTCCATGACGAATACTGCCACCATGCACAGGAAGACTAGTCTACTCCAATCTTATTTTCCTTAGAGCCACCTGTCTCTTTTACTCTCTGCAGCCAAAAAGAAACACTGGTTGGTGACAAGCTGAGAGTAACCCCGCTGATTTGAACCACCTCAAACTTGTGTGCTGCTGCTGTGCTCTTCTGGTCACAATCCACAAATGACAATCTGCACATGAGCCAGCGCCTACTGACTTAACCACTTGGGAGGCCTGCGTCCTAATTTTATGTGGAGTATTTGGCAGTAGGGATGAGTCTGTTCATTCTCTGTACTGAGCAAATGTGTTGCAGAAAGAATTAATATCTTCTTGTAGGAATATTTGAGCGTGGTGACACCTACCATTATGGACCTAAATTGTCCATGATTTCCAACAGATTGGAGGTTCTGGTAGTTGAAGGATTTAGTGGTTAAGCAATACCTCACACCACTGTCTTGAAATCGGCAATTGCCAGGGAATTAGTAAGATAATAAGTATAATTAGTAAGATAAGGAAAGATCATTCACTGGAGCCTGGGCAGAGGTTGGAAGAGTGCTGGTGCAAAGGAGCCAAAAGAAGAGAAAACAATAGTATCAGTATAGAAAGTACCACAACTGAGGGCTGGGTTGAACTAGTGCAGGGGCAGCATCAGTCAACCCGACAGAGTCTGGGGAATAGAAGGAAACAACATTCAATGGAGCTATATTCCCCACTAAGGAAGCCTCCAGGCACAATTCCTTATTTCGTTTCATGGCTTTCTGAATAAAATCAACAAGATTTTCAAATTCACACTCACCTACGATAAATAATGTCTCGGAAATTGTGATCAAAAGAGTATAAAACAACTTAATTAGAAGTCAACTTACGAGAAGCAAATTCAACAGGGTTTGCGTAATCTGATGAACACTATTAACAACAAGCTGCAGATCTGGAGGTCAAGTTCCGAGAGAGGGAGTTTATGCGATTCTGACAAAAAAAAAAACACCAATCCAAAACAACACATGACCTCTTGAGTGGCTCCGTGATAAAGACACTCACTTGAACGCAGACTGAGCCCATGAATCTAATTCATGTCGTTTGCAGATTGTAACTGGGCATAGCAGAGACGCTTGCAATATTGTCAAAAAGAATGTGTCTCACCTTCAATCAGCGCTGAACCCCTTCTGGAGGCTGTGTAGCTTGCAAAGTGAAAAAGAGATGGAATGCACTCATGAAATTGGCAATATCCAAACAGGATCTCAAGAGCAACTATAAAAACCCAGTTATTAAATATTTTTAACAAGCTCATATCTTCTATATAATCTCTAAAATATATCGGAGTCAAACACATAAAAACTCCTTGTAGGGATGTAAATGCTAACCATTTGCGGCTCAGCCAAGTAATGATCCGGAATTCGACAGAATTTGACCATTTATGTCATGGAAACACTGCTAGCGTTATTTATTGGTTATTTTTACGCACAGTACTTTATTATTGCTATTATTATTATTATTATTATTTGCGCTTTCTATCTTTTTTCCATTTGACTTACTTTGTCTCAGTACATTCTGATTGCATTCAACTGTGATTGACTTTGATATGATTGACATGTTACACAGGGAGATAATTGCCGGGGTCACTGTGTTAAAGCCTGTTCAGAATAGTAGGGGGTGTCAGCGAATTAGCAGTGTTCTCTTGGCTTCCCGGACACCTGTAGGTATGTGCCTTTCCTTCAATCTGCCCTGGACCTTTCATATGGACAAATCATACTTCTACGTCTTTCAGTTGTTTAAGGGCAACGTCGTCATGTGTTATCACAACTGGCGATACAAAATCGGAAAATATTTTTCTAAATGATTAGTGATTTGTTGTTTTATTCAATGTAAGAAATAGTCGGAAACCCAAGCGAACCATAGTGACAGTTGGTTGTAGGTGCCCAGGGAGCCTTTATCTAAGGGCAGCAGAGGTCGTATTATAGTAACGAGAAAAGGGTAGAGGTATAGAATGCACAAACCAGCCCTGGGTGAAATAAGAGATCTCAGAAAAGAACTTGTCTTCAGAAACATTGAGGTCTAGACACATAGTCAAAGAGTGATCATGCACTAAGGCCAGAAACATCTGAAGGCTGGAAGTAGCCTGGAAATAGAGTCTAACTGAGTTATTAACAGGCTTGTCCAGGTCAACTGTCTGGATCCCATAAGAGAATCCCTAAATTTGTTTTTTGAAATTTGAACGTTCAATACATATTTTAAAAATATAGTTAGATGTGGTTGCTAGTTAATAAATATCTTTTTTAATTTAACTATTTACCTTCTTGCTCATTATGGAAATTTTGAGCAGTAAAAGCATAACATGTGCATTCCATTGTTCCATTATGTAATTGTGATTCTATTTGAAAAAAAAAAATTTGAAGAACTAACTTAGAAAACAAATACCTCTAAAACAAACAAAAAAATGTAACCTTTAATGAAATCCACTGAAAAAAGACCCCATAGGGTGACACTGGGTGGATGTCTAAATATGATTAGTGCCTGCATTTAGCTTTGTCATAAAAAATAAGTGTGCCAAAAGAGAACAAACTCCGTATATCCCCCCTCTCTCTCTCTCTCTCTCACTTATTTGTGGCTTTAAGGTGTGATTTACCGGAGTCCTTTCAAGGCCCGGTATCCTGCCATTCCCAAATAATTTAATTGTCACTGTTTTTTATGCTCGGGTGAAATTGCAGCTGGGTTCTCCCAGTGATGTTTATTGGATGCTCAGGAAAATCACGACTTCACTAGTGTCTCGCGCAGAGACATATGGCTGCATAGCTCTTCTCTTTTATCTGAATTTAAACCGTGTCAGCTTTGTGAAAAAAACAAAAAAACATCCGCTTTACAGCCTTATTAGGGTATTTCCGGTGCAGTGGAACTAAAGGACCAACACCCCTCCTCCCACACACACACACGCCCACACGCACACACGCACACACACACACACGCGTGCACAAGCTAGGAACTGTCAAAACTTTCAAAACAAATGTTTAATGTTCCAGGGTGGAATTTTGTCTGTTACAAACAAGAGTAAACCCGCCAATTTGCTGTTAACTGTTAACAGGAACTTAGACGAAATGCAAAACAAAACGTATAAGAGCCCCATGGACAAAACAAGATGAGTAACAGGTGTAGGAGTGGAGTCCGTCTCCCAGATGGAGGGTTTACTGGTTGTCAGCTTTTTGCAGCTGTACTGACTCAAAGAGAGCTGACACAGCACATTGCTGGAAAGGTTTCAAAAGTTGAAAAGGTTTCCATGGTTGTCCTGGATGTGAAGTGCTGAAGACGTCTGGAAGTGGGACTGGTTTCGCCAGTCGTAATCATAACTTCTTCTCTGTAACGTAATCTAAATATCTCTGTAATATAATATCTCTGTCTATTTTTTAATCCCCTGGCTGACTCACTAAATGTCTTCTTTCTCTCTTTTTGGCCTGTCTCCATGCTGGAATCAGTCACACTGAACCCAATGACCTGAGGCCAACTGGAAGATCGATTTAGAACTAGTGCAATAAACCCACCATTACATGTTCAATGTGTCTATGAGACTATTGGATGGCTTGTTTTGACCCTAATTTTCCGGAATGATGGAAAAATTTGCTCTGTGGTTGAACATTTAACTACAGGTAGAATACACTGATCCAAATTTCAGTGCCTTTATTTGCTTGTAATGTGTGATTTTGGGTTTGTAAGAAGTGAAATAACTATTAGTAAAGCAGACTAGATTTTTTGTACAGTATTTTTTTATTCCACTCAGTAATACAATTTTTTAACAATGGAATATATTCAACAGTGTATTTTTGTAAATAATTCTGACCATGATGTTTTACATTTGTAACTCATTACTAAATTATGACCGTTGTAATGTCTATATTCCTGCTGCCAGTGCTGAATACATACATATATCTTTAAAAGACATGGTGTTGAGTAGTCACATCAGGGGGTCCAGTCCCACTACAATGGTTAAATCTGTCATGTATTTGTTTGTCGTCAATAGTAATGAACAAGTATTAAAATGTGGATGACATGACAGTGCAACCCATTATCAACCTTATGTTTACTTACCTTGAGCTCTCCCTCCGAATCCAGTGATAAGCTAACTCAGCAGTGACCAAAAATCTGTCTGGTTTATTTACATGTCAATCCTTTCTCCCAACAGGAAACTAACTTAATCAGAGAAAAATATTAACCAACAACAAAACAATAAATTTCACAAATACACACATAAAGAAACAAAACAATTTCCAGGACATCAGAGATTAAAAATCACCTGTGGAACCACAAATGTAGTTTAAATAGTTTTCTTACTGGTTAGCTATTTTGACCGTTTTTTAAAGCAAATGCATTTCTGTTAGTTGCTAGATATACCAAGCTAACAAAATATTATTTTACATTTTTAACAGTGTGGTATACAATAATGCATTATTGTGATTGTGTTCTGGTGTAACCCCCTGAGTATATTAGAACTTAAAACACATTAGTTAGGTTCCTATGTACTTATATATTGTAACAGTGTTTTCTGATCAGCAAAGTTAAGATGCTTTCTCAGTAAATATATATAAAAAAAACATCTTTACAATGACCTATGTTTCAATATGCTACTTCTTGCAGCGGTAGTCCACTATTGTTAGTCTTTCTGCTAACCATAGATTTCTACATGCCTCTCTGTACAACGAACAGGGGGGAGCTAAATATATAACTGTCTACTCATACACACATTCGACTGCTAACGAGAGAAGTATTCTGGTAACTATATATCTCCGGCTAGGTAAAACACAACCTCTCCAGTGGGTTGCTGAGCAGTGATGTGTCAAGGCAATGACATAAGTGAGAGAGAAGAGGAGAGAAGCTGCTCTGTACTGTCATATCAAGGATTCATTGTTGACCTCAGTGTTTGTGTTTCAAACAGTCCACAGATAAGATCAATCTGAGCCCAATTTGTAGCTCAATTAAATTCTTACAGTCCTGGGGCAGGTCCCAGGCATGTATACGATACAATAGGGAATACAACCTCTTGGTACCAGATGATAAAGACCATCTTCACACATGCTTCTTAAACTGACAAGTATCCAAGCCTCGTATATTACCAACAAACAATCTCACCTGGTGTTCTCATATAGGACAAATTATCCTGTCTTGGGTTTCCATTAAGTTTTCAAATTAGAGAAGACGTGCACAACGGCTGAATCCTCTAATGACTAGATTCAAGCATCTAGAATCTATTTCTGTTTCGGAAAAAGTTTAGCACAAAGCAAGGCATAAACATAGAGAGCTGAATGAATACATTAGTATTTGAGAATAGATAGATTATTCAGAATCTCAAAATTCCATCACAAATGGACTGTACTTTGTTTGTAACACTCAATAAAAACTAAACTAAACATATAGTTCATGCATCTGAACTGCGCTTCAATATTCCCTTTCAGGCAGAGGTTAAATCTATCTTTGACAAAACTGTAATGGTGTGAGTTTGGGCCTATTAAAGGCAATATTTCTAAAGGGCGTTAATAGGAGCATCTGCTTTGTGAAATACCCTAGGAAGAGATTGCTCTTTGCACGTGCATGCCTCTGCTCAATTTTAAATCCCAAAGCCCTTATCTAGGACATCGCTTTGACAAGGGAACTGGCATGGCAAAGCTACCTAGTAGCAGACCCAGAGCATTTTGTCTCCATCTCTAACCCCCTCCACTCTGCGTTCCTTATCAGCTGCAGTATCGTAATTGATAAAAAGGCTTAATTAAATCCTGAATGGAGCTGGAGATAGAGAAAGAGAGGGACGAGAGGCGGCAGACAATGAGTCTTTTGCTTGCACTCTGGAGAATTCTCTCTGCAACCCTGGCATTATCTGCGGAGGCACACAATAACATTCTCAGCAGCGAGCAGCCGGCAGGGATTTGGAGATGTTATCCATTCAAGTTTAATTACATTGCCGCTAATTAACAAACACAAGCATATTGGCTTCCCAATTAGGTTTGTCACCTCCCAAACAGACAACGCTAGTTAAACTTGGCTTTGTTTCTATTTAACGAGGGAAGAGCAGGCATTGCCATTTTGTGCTTGCGCTCTACTTAAATCTTGCTTCCTTTTAATTTAGGCTTCAGTGCGCCCTGCTATTCAGTGCCTTTCTGTAGCCGTACCGCCATTAAATTAGATGTGTCTATTTTCTTTTTTTCTGTTATGGTTTATTAAACTCAGATGTTAGCCTAAACATTAACTGGTTATGTATTTAAGACAGGCCAAACTCTCAACTACAAGTGATTTTAGACACAGCTGCCAGAATGCCTGTTTTTCAATACCAATATCATAATAGGTAACGCGTTAGTGGAGTTTCAACCACAAATGAATATGTATTAATTCACGATTCTGCTAATGCAAACACATACATGGTAAAGAAATCCCAGCCATTTTCAACTTTAAAGTGAAAATGAAACAGGTCTAATGATTAAATGAGCAGAAGTGCAGAACAGGTAGACACAAATTGCAGGGTCACTACTTTTATCGCTTCACCTCTGTTGGACGTTTGGAAGACAGTGTGAAAATGAAGAGGCATGAGCAACCTCTAGCCCAGAGGTGAGGTCCTTAATAAGACCACATGGTCTGATTTTAAAACCAGAAACAATACTGAAACATGAATTCATCCCTATCTGATTTATAGATGGCTACAGTCCAGGAGAGCCACTGAGATTCTCTCTTCTTTCAGATTTCAGATCTGACAGTCTGACAGAAAACATGCCAAGAACATATAAAAATCTTCTCAACTAGTCAGGAAAGCTCTGTTAGTAAAGCCTTTATGTAGGGATTCCAAAAAACTTTATGCCCATTTTTATAAAGCTATTTTTTTTAAGACATGCCATGAAATCTGTCTATCCAGAATTGCAAATTACAATACTTTAATTAATGTTCGATTTTACATACGTTCTGTAACTGTCAAAAGATGCGAAAGAAATGTAAAATACTCAATTTATGAGAAGTAAATTACTACAAGGGAGGAATTCTCTGTAATGTGTGGACAGAACAAGAATGAATCCCCCTTCTGGCATACTGTTATAAAAAAAAAAAATCTCAGGTATGGAAAAAAAAGTCTCAGTTATGGATATTATTCAGCGGAACAGAAAGGCTGTCTTTGATACCGCTAGCGATTATATAGGTGTTCCACAACAGTGTCGAATGTATAATTTGCTTAATCACTTGGTTACAAACTGGGCAAGGAGTTGCCACTCTGAGTGATGCTATCATTGATCTGCTCCACCCTGGTTTTACAGGGGAGACTTCTGCCGATATTTCGAGACATTTCGATAAATTACACTCACTTAAATCCTGTTGTAGTTGTTTAATCAAAATAGCTGTTTGACCCTTTTTACTCTTCAATGATTTGGTAAAGTATTCACTGAGATATTATATGGCAAGGCCAGTTAACAAAACGAGCAAATGACATGTGTTTTGTGTGTCAAGCTGACGGGGAGAAACTGCCAGCCTACTGCCGTTCATCCCTATTGACTGGGAGATAATCACCAGTGATAATTATGTTTAATGAGAGTCTGCAGTTGCCCGAGGAGCTGTACTTCTGCAAATTGCTCCCAGTGTGGGGTAGGGTGGCATTTGTTTAGTGAGAGGGACAGGGGTCAACACTGCTGGCCCATAAACACCTCTCAACGGCCTGAGACGCAATTTGTTTGCCTGCTTTTGTTGAAACTATTACCCAGGTCTATCTGTCCACATTGAGATAAGCCCAAGAGGTGCTGGTCTACACCCATTGTGTGACTCTGTTGACTTTGCATTCAGCTGCCATCCCCCGGCTGCTGCTTGCTTCTCGTCGTATGGCTGATAATTTTGCTGTTCTTTTTCCAGGGGGTGGTGCATGTAATTAAGCTCATCTGTAAACTACTAATTGTCTCCTCCTACCCCATGGTTTGGACAAACAGTGAAAATGTTTATAAAGAACAGGGTCAGAGAGGGGCTAGCCACTGCTGTCTGACTCCTGGGTGCACAAAGGGAACCTTCAAAAGCCAATTCTCTTGCACTTTAATTTTCTTCCTTATCATCCAGCTTCTATCTGGTCACTTGCTTCTGTTCTTCCTATAGCTCACTGGAATTATTTCCAGCCAAGTATTTTCCAATTATTTTGTGCTTTCAACACTTGCAAGATCGAATTTCAGAAGATGCAGGTCATCTCTCTGGCATTGGTGCTCCTGGGTCTCTTCCTCCAATCTACACATGGACATATCTGGGCCTGGATGCTCTCCATCCCTTACAGCCCACCAGAGGATGGACCCCTAGCCTCTAGGGACACGGTGCCCTCTGTTGACAACTCAGGATCAATGGTAAATAAATGTTAAGTATCTAAGCAAATTCTTTGCAGTTAACAGGTTGCTAAACTGTGTTTGAGTTTGTGTACAGCGTGACATATCCTGGCTCTACTTTTTGTCATGTCAGAAATAACAGTATCCTTACTAGTATAAATACTTGATAGAGATAACTCAGCAATGTAAATAAGACACAAAAATGATAAGAATAAGGATTTTAGATTTTTGTAAGATTATAAGAAGTACCTGTCAAAACGGTGGACTGCAAATCTCGTGATGAATCATTGATGATGTTGCTGAGATAAGGATATTGCCCTATTATTCATATTTCGAGTATATAATGTTAAACAAAGGTGTCATTAGCAAAGAAAGAAAATGTGGGGATATCTAAATACACATTGTTACAAACAAAAAGTTGTTAGTACAACATACATCATTACATATTACGTACTACATTAGTGTTTTTCTTTTTTTAGTTGTTGCTCTCAGTGGATTCTCTTAGTTAATGGCCACACATTCCCTAGACTACTGGGAACCTGCTGGACTGTCTCTTCGCTGGCCAACTGTTGGCGATAAATTAAACTAGAGAATGTTTTGCAGAGTTGACAAGATTGTATGCCTTACTTCATCAGATGGCGTGCGATCACGACCGGGCCTGTGGAAAGGGGTTCTCCTGTGACCGCCACTTTGGCTTGTGTGTGCCCCTCAAGCAAGTGGGACAGTACTGCCGTCGAGATGCTCAGTGCGTGCGTGGGCTCAGTTGTATGTTTGGGAAGTGCCACCGCAGTGTTCCGGAAGGACAAGAAGGTACAGAACTTTACCCTGCAAGACATTAATTATGCTTTCGGTCATAATAAGACCCCTAAAAAAAAATGAACGAGAGAAAGATCCATAGTCGCTCTACTGCTATCGAGAAAAAGCTAAAATATCACTGTGGTTCATACAAAGCAGATGTATTACTGGGGGGGGGGGGGGGGGTTATTCCGTATTAATGGGTGATGCTCTGTATTTATGGTGGGACTGAGAGGTGCCTTGCTTTATCACGTAAAGGAGCCAGGTGCAAAGTGGACAGGGACTGTGAGGGGTCCATGTGCTGCGCACGGCACCACGGCGAGCAGGTGTGCAAACGACGGCTGACGCAGGGGGAAAGCTGTTTCGTGCCCGACGGTGGTCTTGCCTTCAGCATCAACCAGATCTGCCCTTGTGACGTTGGTCTGCTGTGCCGTAGCAGAGCTGATGTGCCTCGCAGAGAGTGAGTATGGCGGCAATGCCTGCCACATCACTCACTTCCTCTCACTGTGAAACACGAAAACAAATAAACACGAAAGTGGAACCAGATAAAAACTTTGGCAACCATTTACAGAAAAAACAGAAGAAAAAAAAACAGAAAACGCCATTAAAATACACTTACAGTGTGATTAGCGGGTTGCAAAGGTTTTGATTTGTTCACAGCCTAAGTCTGTTAGCCCCAATTACATTTTTTGTGTATTAGTATATTAAATATTATTTAAGTTTACGGTGTCTGCAACATTTTATTCCAATTCAGAACAGAAAAATAACAAATGTATTTATTTATTTTTCACTTTAGGAAGGAATTTGTTTTCCAACAAGACTCCATGAGTTGGACATGTCAAGCTCCAAAGCCCTGAAGAATGATGGTCTCGATTCAGTTTTATTTATATTGTAAATAGTCTGTAAAAAGTTCAGAATGTATATTTTCATAAAGCTGAGTATTATTTGTAAAATAACTGTATTGCAAAATATATCATAAATGAGTATTATGAGTAACTGTTTTAACTGAATTCTTCCACATTCTTCCCATCCTGCTTATCTTGTCAAGCAGTGCCCACTTAAGTTTTCCTTTTAAATAACTTCAAGATATTTCCTTTACACCAATATATA
>JAOYSI010008177.1:0-11678 GCA_025775065.1 Hiodon alosoides | reverse complement strand
CATAACACAGCACAGCACAGGACAGCACAGGACAATATAACAGCACAGCATAGCACATCACAGGGCAACATAACACAACACAGCACAGGACAGCACAGGACAATATAACAGCACAGCATATCACATCACAGGGCAACATAACACAGCACAGCACAGGACAGCACAGGACAACATAACAGCACAGCATAGCACATCACAGGGCAACATAACACAGCACAGCACAGGACAGCACAGGACAATATAACAGCACAGCATAGCACATCACAGGACAACATAACACAGCACAGCATAGCACATCACAGGACAACATAACACAGCACAGCACAGGACAGCACAGGACAATATAACAGCACAGCATAGCACATCACAGGGCAACATAACACAGCACAGCACAGCACAGGACAACATAACAGCACAGCATATCACATCACAGGGCAACATAACACAGCACACCCTGACAGACACTCAGTTCCTAAAACTCAAAGGCAAATTAAAAACTCCTATTAATGCCTCTACCTCATGTAATAAACGACTTGTCCCAGAGCTCAATGCAAACAGCATGCCATCTTATATGAGTGCAAGAGAAATAGAGACAGAGAGCGGTAAAGAGAATGAAAGCGTGAGAGAAAGAGAGTGCTGAAATGGAACTAGTCTCCTAAGTGAGTTATGGTGTTCTGCCTCCTGTTTGTACACAGTATAAGAACAGAGGAGCTGTGAGGAGGGAAGACACACTTTTCCAGCTCGATTTCAATTGAATAAACTTAATTAAACACCATACAACGCACCTTCCTATGGGTAGGAAAGCTTCTTTAAATTAAAAAAAAGGAAAAATGCTGCATTAGCTGTAATAACAAAATTTTCAAACATTGTCAAAAATTAAATATGCTCAGACATTACACATTAGAACTTTTCAATCTTTCCATTTTATTTTTAGGCATTAAATTGATAATCGACACCTAATTATGATTAATGACACCTAATCCTAATTTAATATTCAAATAAACTTTAGCTGAAGTTACATCTGTAATTAACTCAAAATGTCAATTGTATGACAATTTTATGACATTTGAATTTAACTACGTTGATTCTTCAACTTTTATGCATACATGACTAATTACGTACATACATAACTACATAAATTGTACAAGTGGATAGGATTTAAATGTTGAGAGCACTGTCCTGGTTGGTTTGACAGTAAGATAGTATAAATAAGTCCGGATAATATATGGACAAGATTTTAGTTTTTTATATTTAACACGCAATCACAGCTAGATGATTGGGGAGGGTATACTATAATTTTGCGTTATGTTAATCCTCTTCCTTACTTTAAAAGTAAACGACTTCACTCCCAAAGGTATTTATTCAGACACACCGGTAAAATCAATAAAGAAATTATATTTCAGGAATAATATTTAAAATACCAGAGCGCAAGGGTACTGTAAAAATTAAATCACACTCGCTTTATCTCTCAAACCCTCTATATTTGCAACTTTTATTTATAACAACAAAAACAATAAACATTAACTATAAAAACTAGTACTACTGATAACAATAATTGAGATTTTTCTCACAATAGCAACACTATAAAACGAGATTTGACTGAATAACCTTTCACGGATATCCTAATGTATAAGCAGACAGATTTCTAAGGTCCAAACTAGCTATCGTCACTCGCCGGCTGTGGGATAATTAATGTTATCTGCTAGCTAATGCTTTACCTGCTAGCTGACGCTAATGCGTGAATTTATTTGCTATTTGTATCGCTATTTATCCCCAGCTCTGTATGTTTTGTGGGGTTTTCTCTTTATTTGAAGGAGTAATAATCGAAAATGGATAAACAACACTACATCACGTCAATTTACCTCAATTTTTTTTAGATTATAATATAGAAGTGGAGTTATTTTATGTTGAAATTCTTCTTCGATGGTAAATACAAATCGCATTGTGCTGAATTACTTTTTTCCCCTTACCAAGTCGAAGTGGTTACCACCAAGAACTGAAAACGGCAAAAGCTGATTACTCATTTTGGAAATTCTGAATTATTGACTAGAAGACAGACGTGTGGCGGGATGATAACATTCTTAATTATATTCTGCTTGAAAACGTATTCTAAACAGTAGTCAGCTCATATTTTAAAAATATAACTGTATTCCTGAATACTCACTTTTCTAATGTATGCTGAACTGAATACATAATTTTTGTATTCTGAATAAGTAACGCTGATAGTTACAACCCAGCACTCTGGCCTGGGATCTTTAGGGAGGCCAGAATGAGAGACTTATCCAAGGGCTTTTCCCTTGGTTGGGAGGGAGTTTAACCCAAGGTTCACAGTTGCTCTTTATGTTCTCGAGAAATATATGCTGGGGCATGAGGATGAAGAGGGCCTTAAGGAGCAGAACCCGCTTGGTGACAGTGGCTCTGATTGCGTACTGATGCCAGGGCTCCAGCACAGAGGTGTCACCGATTGCTCAGACCTGGAGACAAACCGAAGGTCCCATTTGTGTGGGAGAGGATGTGGGGCGGTCCCTTAAAACCCTCGAGCCGTGCCATCCGGCGCCACCTCACACCACAGCTGGTATTTTTAGACCGAATGTGGTTTTAGCACTTTAAGTTTGGAGGATTAGCCGCTCAAGAGCCCAGGTAGCAGCTGGTACAGGGTAGGCCGATGTTGTCATTTCCTTGTTGGCCCCGCCTTGGTCCCCCATGCACCTTGAGGCATTCAGACCAACAACCCACTCCAGAGCAGCACTGTGGGAATACAGAGAGACATAAGGCCAGGCCCTGATCCTATTGTGGGAATGTGGGCAGAGATTTATCCTTGAGATTTAACGATTTTTTATTTATTTATTTTAATAGTTTTAATAGTTTTTTGTGCTATTTCCCAAAAGGGCTGAATTCAATGCATTTTCACACAATGTTATATGATGCCAGTATTACAGCAATAATTACATAGAGTTCAAGAAGCCTCTTGAAAGAATGTTTAAAAAAAAAAAAAACTTGGTTGCTGTTGGGCAAAGACATCCACTGCAAAAATGCATGCTGGGAAAAGGATGCACACCTTACACTGAATGTGTAATTAAAGACATCACATCCACTATGTGCCTGGCTTGACTCGTTGCATTACTGAATCAGGTAATCTGTATGACCTGCGAAAAGGGTTTTTATTCTAGCAAAATGCTGTTTCAAAATATCCATGGTAAACACCCCCCAGTGATGAGCTGCATGATAGGTAGACAAATGGAAGGAGACACTCTGACGTTGCTGCCAAATTTCCACGTCATGTCTTTGGCACTTCCCGCACACACACACACACACACTCACACACCGTCTCACACACACACACACACACTCACACACACACACACACACACACACACACTTACATATACGTAATTTTCACAGTGCATGTGGGACCTATCAATGTAAACCCTAGCCACACGCCTCTTCTTTGGCCAAACAACCATGTCCTTTCACATCAAAACCACACCCCAATGTCTAATCCCTTACCAGTTGTGTCAGCACCAGTCCCTGGCCTATCTCTACACAAAGCCACGCCCCCCCCATGCCCAAACCCACATATAGTCACACTCCCAGCCCCTCCCTCATTCCTTCCCCTCTCCGGTCACCCACGGCTCATCCGCCTCACGCCTCTGACCCTCTGTGGCGACATAAGACCCCAAGGGAGGCCCAGATTATCATACTAAGAGCCTTACATGTGTCATAGGAGGCCAGGTGCCAGTTTCAATGTAATTTAATCACCAGGAGCCTCAGTAGATACATAACCCTGACTGTAGTCACACAAGGCTTGGTACTAAATACACAAAACGGAGAAAATAGGAACCAGGAAGCTGAAAGACAGGGGATACTGTAGGACAGAGCTAAACATTCAAATTTAACAAAGTAGACAATACGCAATAATTACCTTGTTCAGCGTAATTTTCAACAGATCATTTGTTAACCTGGTAGTTACCCTGCACCCTGAACTCTCTTCTGACGAGTTCACCTTATTAGAAACTTTTAACTGTTAACATTACTGAATGTAGTGGCTGAGAAAGACCTTATCCCCAACTCCCTTCAAATACCCTATTTTGGCACTCCTGATGGGCGAATTGAGATGAATAAACACGATCTGCCCATATGGCGAGAGGCGATCCACCGAAACGGTCGCGGGGTTGCCGAACGTGTGCTGTGACACATTTTGGCATGCACTCACCACCAGGGGAAACGTTCAGACAACAGCATTTTTTGTAAACTTCAGGCACCCTTGTGTGGCTGGAGGTCAGGCCATAGAAAAAGAGCAGTGACGTTTTTGATTAACGATGTAGCACTTTTACGGACTATGAGAGTGAACTACTGAGCGTGCGCAAAAGACAGAAAGAATAGGCCATAGTAAGGTGCTTGCGCTAAGACAGCCATGTTAATCAGCTCTTCAGATTAAATAAATCTGTCACTTCCCTGCACTCAGTTTACATCACCGAGATGCATCGCTTATCTCCAGCTAAAGATGTCATCTGATGGACGTTACAGCCAGAGGCAGCCTAAATCGTTCAGCTAATGCTAATTTGCGTTGCAGGTTTGTACCACAGACGATTCGGTGAAAAGTGGGTCACTCGAGCCAGAAAAAATAGAGAAACACATAAACTCAGCAGCCTGGCATAAAGTGGAGAACAGAGGTTTCTACTGAGCTGGACGGTCATCTCTCAGCACACTGCCGCAAATGTCGCTCAGTGGGGGAAAAAATCTACATACTGAAAATCTGAGAAAAGTTGGACTTTTAGTATCCTTCAAGCTCGAGACATCAACCTCTTGCTGGTGTTCCCATCCTTTGCCCCCCAACAGCAGAACGGTTTAGACCCTGCCATGCCGTCTATCTTGTGAGGCAAATCCGCGTAAACCTGCCGCTAATGTCTTCGGAGGTGAAAGAGATTAACAGGGAATCTCTCCAAGGGCTTTAGTGCTGCTAAAGAATCTTAACCCATTTAACCTCCCCTAAAGAACAATCAAATCAGGACACTGTGGACAAAACCCCGTCCACCAAACAGGCTTTTTCAAGCACCTGTTTCCTTTATCTTCCTCTTTATTTCTGGGACTAATCCGGGGCGCTCAAAACACACGGCCACTCAGACCCCTTGGTATCTGCTGCTGTTGTTTCTCCGGCCACACTGGCACAAACAATGTTTTGTCACACCGGTGGTAACAAGCTGTACAGGAGCACGTGGGGGTGGGGGGCATGAACTTGCACAGTTTACCTCTGCCACTGTTTTATAACTCTTGTCTTTTCATACGTCCTCAGAATTTTGTTTTTGGGGGTCTACGCCAGTGTGTGTCGGGTTGGGTGGGGCAAGCAAAGCAGATTTTGTTGTTCCTCACTGCAAACCTTAATCAGGAGCGAGGTAGACAAAGGCTAATAGAATGTCCCATCCAAAGTCATGCACTCCTGTTCATGTAAGATAACGCCAGATAACGCCAGATGACGCCAGATAACGCCAGATAACGTCTGATAACGTCAGATAATGCCAGCTCACTGTTCGAGCACAGCATTAAAGTGTTTTCTGAAATTCAACGAGCAAAAGGAAATGTATTTCTTTTCCTTACCATGTAGATTGCTGGCCAGATATGTCATGGATTGTATGTGCTAGTATTGCTCACTTTATTATCAAGACTTGTAAGTAGAAAGAAATGGCCAATCAAAGCAGGAAACTGGGAAACACAGGAAGGGCGAGTTCATTATAAGAGCACCGAGATACGGCTTTCCAACCTCACGATGTCTACCAGCCAACTGAACGCTGAAGAACACTAACCAAACATGTATAAACAGAAATAGCAGACGGTGTCTGTACAGTAGCAAGAATGTAAACACGCTGACAGGAAGAAGAAAGATCACCCGGTCCCCCCATCCACCAGACATGCAAATGTATCAGCTGGGCTTCACCTCACCCCCACCCCCGCCTGCCAGGTTTAATATTCCCTTAACGTGCTGGAGTTAAATCTTGGCTGTCTGATGACCAATATTTTTTCTGTTATATCAGAATGAAAATTACTCTTAACGACCCAGCCCTTAACGACCACACTGTTGTTAAGGGTTGTTTGTCTCTACTGACCGATAACCGTAGTTAAATGCAGAGTTGGAATGGCAAGCAAATCAATTCACTGCTGACAGTGTCAGTGTATGGCCCGGACAAAGAAATGTGTCCAGAACTTTCCATAGTTTGAGCAGGCACCTGGGAGCGAGAGAGGCCATCCCTGACAGCAGTGGTTCATACATGGTGGAGAGGACAACAGTGGACAGGAAGCAGAGTGGGGGTGGGGGTAGGGTTCCCTGTCCACCAGCCTCCTTCCCCAGCGCTTTAAACTGATTAAGGCAACAACTGCAACAGCTGGTGGGGAAGGATTTACACCATGACGTGCCATCATGGCCACCTGTCACCCCCCTGGCACCACCCACGCCTCCACCCTCCCATCCTGCCCTCGTATGTATGCTGGTCATCCCCCCCCCCACCCCCCAAAAATGGGAGCATCCAGTAGACCCTTTTCTCATGACCATGCTTAACCCTAACAAGCACAGGGATTAGCACGTTGTTAATGGTGTTTATCAACATATGTGAGCACAAATGCCTCTAAGTCCTGATTCATTATAGAAGTCAAATCCTGCTGGTGGGCCAGGGCCACAGTCTGCCGTCAGATCAATACTGCTCGACAGTCACAAACAGTTCACCTCGGTTACTCTCTGCTCCACTTGTCATCCTCTATCGCACACACACACACGCACACACGCACTGCTCCACTCTGTCCATACAGCACAACACTTGCACACACTGCTTCACGCTACAGTACAACACACTGTTGCATGCTGTCACACACCACTGCACAATTTTACGCACTTTACTACACAGGTAAAACACTCATGAATGCTGGAGAACACTCTTACATAAACTCACACATCTACTCAAGTGACTTCATTTCACACATTTCCGGGACACAGAATGTAAGGGGTCAGGTGAGTACGTGCCCTGGTACCATATTAAGGGCTTTTGAGAAGACAAACCAAGACGCTAACTGTGCAAATTGAGCTGCACTAAGAGGCCACACAGCATCTTTTAATTGAGCATGAGAAGCAGTGGCACTACATAAACATCTTTTAGATGCAGCTAACCACATTTTTCACTGACCAAATTGATTTATTGAAGGCCAAGCAGAAAGTTGTTCTTCGTTCTCTATTGAAATAGCATGACTGCAGATGTGGTGCATCCATTATCTGCACCACAACACAATTACCAACCTAGCCGCTCTCACTGCAGCTAATGACATCAAATTACACAAATTGTGCCCTTCCTTCCCTAAGAATCCAAATTACTAGAACTTAGAGTAAAAGCAACAGAAAACAGACTTAGTGGATTAAATTAGACTCCTCGTGAGAAGCATCCCAGTAGTATTGACCTAGCAGAGAAAATTGAGAAAATGTCACATAAATATCCGCAGAATTACTCTGCAGAATGATCCTATTCCAGGTGAGTCTAATTGTGACATCACAGGGCACTAACAGCCAATAGTTTCCACCCCCTGATCATTTGTGTTCCTTTGTCCATCACTACAGGAGACATGACTGACAGCCCCAGTCCACTCTTATAATGACCACACAATATGCTTCTGTGATGTTGTGAAAACATGACGTTAGGGCCATTACCTGACTTCGTTTGACTTCACCGTAGGTCCAAAATTTGCAGGAACATTGAGTGTTAAACATTACCTGAACAGTTGAAACTATATTCTATAAGTCTAGCGATATTCATACTGGCATTTCATATTATCTATAAGTCTTTTAAATAGCCATGAAGCAATGCATTTATTTATTTAAATATCAAATGTTTTAAAAAAAGCAATACCTCTAAATAACTTTGATGACATAACTCCCCTTCCAGGGAGTTTCATTGTAAAATTGACCAATTCACCATTTAGAATTATTATATCATTATAAAAATGACTGACAGCACAAGCAGGTATGTTGAAGATGACTTACAGCACAAGGAGGTGTGTTAAAGATGACTAACAGCATAAGGAGTTGTTTTAAAAATGACTTACAGCATAAGAGAGTGTGTTAAAGATTAAACATTTCTTACAGGTCATACCAAAGACAGCCTTCTACCCAATATATAAAAGCACATTATCAAGAAAGTTTACAGCAGAGTGAATTCAAGCAGTTAGGGAGAACAGAGTCTGTACCAAAGAGGAGAGAAGGTTTAAGCCTTAAACTAAGCTCCTCCTCTCATTCCTCCCCTTACAGACAGAGGGAGAGGGAGAGGGAGAGGGAGAAATGGGATTTGTCGTTAGGAGTGGTACCGGTACCCTCAGTGCTGGAACAACGGAGCAGCTCCTTGGAACAAAGGAGCCCAAAGTGCCCCCAAAGTTAGTGGGTGTTCTGCAGGCCCCCTTAGGCTGCTGCATCCGCAGGGGATTAACATTGAGGTTTGTGAGAAGGAGGGGGTCAACAGCAACAGTACAATCCAGTTCAATACAAAGAAAGCTGGAGGCAGGGCAAGCTCTAGGAAAACAAACCCAGCCTTCATAAGTCTCTGCTTGTGCTGACAAGTGCTGCAGGGCGTTAAGCAAACAGCGTGGGCCTTCCACAGCTCAAACGAGCATCCACAATGTTTAGGGAGTGCCTTTTAGTTTGGAACCCACAACCCCACTCTCCCCTCAGCTCAAACGGGACCACATCTGCCAGTGACCTGGAGGGGTGGGTGGGGGGGGTTGGGGTACTACGTGGTACTCAAGAGCCAGTTTTGGTTGCAGAGGTCAGAAGTTGTGCAAAGTGGACAAACACGCACACACACACAAACACACACACACACTCACACGCACACGCACACATTAGCTTGATCACTGTATTGGTGCACACGATGACAGCCTCAACCATCATTATCATTAATTCACTTATTATTCATTCAATCAAATGTCACACAGATAACAGCTTACAGCTTTTCGAACATTATCTGCCTATTTGGCTAGAATCCTGACACAAAGCTTATGACTTAACACAGCTGAATGTTTACAGCTGCTGTGGAGGTCAAGTGCCCTGCTCAAGGGCAATACAGCAGCATTTCCCCTGAAACCTTTCTGGTCCAGTTCCTGCACCACTGTGCCTCATCGTGTATACCATTGCACTGATAGAATAACCTCATCTTACAAACCACTATCATTTGAATTGATGATTCCAGTAAAACAGCTCAGTGGGATAAACCAAACTGTGAGGAATACCTGGCTAGGCTAGGGGGAGGCCTGGCCAGCTATGAGTTTTCTTAAGAGATGCTGAATCCCAGCTTTATCATCAGGTTTGCACCCCACCTTGCAGTGAGAAAGGATCTTTCGTCCAGCTCCCCACCCGCCAGCAACTGACACAGCAGACCAGTCAAGGCTTCTCATCCCCGTATCCCGACTTACTGCTGGAAACATCATCATGTCCATTTCTGTTCTTATTTATTTTTCAGTTGCGAGCAGGGTCAGTAAAAAGAAATGAGCAGCTGCTAAGGCCATCTCCGAGGTGCCTGACATCAGGCATCAGTGCAGGAGCAAGCTCTGCAATCAGGCCTGATTTATGGCACACGCTTCCTGCGTCTCTGCGCCTGCTGGCCTGGAGACAGACTGCCGTCCACGATCACTGTTGGCTGGCCCTGTGCGGCATGGCCTCCGCAGCCCAGGGCCCAGCGGCACTGTCAGCTAGGCAAGCAGCATGCTGCCAACACCGTTGACTACGTTTTAGCAGTGCTGCACATGCTACATGCTACGGGCTAGCCGTCACACGCACCATGTGCCAACATGAAATTAAGTATTATGCAACTGAGTTTTCTGCAGCTTAACTATGACAAAGCAGATGTAGCTGCACTGTGGCTCGCACCCTGTGGGTGATATTTGAACATCAGGTGTCATTCTAGGCCCACATTAAGCATGCAGCGTTTTCTTCCTCCAATCTACAGAACATCGTTAGTATTAGGCCTAAGGTCCCTGTGAGTGGCCAGACGTTTGATCATCGCATTGTGCACCGGTTCCCAGTTCCTCAAACAACTGAGTTTAAAATTCTGGTTTGGCATTTTAATTGTTTGGCTCTAGGCTACCTCTGCCCTTTTTCTCCTGTCCTGCCATTCGGCACCGCTAGTTTCCCTCGCGTATCTGTGTTGGCGCACTTTTCATTACAGCTCCCTGCTGTGCATGGTGCCAGCTCACTACAAGTGTTCTTGGGATGACGTTTGCAAGTGCCTTTTAAAAGTAACTCAGTGCCTTTCAAATTTTAAACAGTGAAAACGTTTAACACTCAGAACGACTGAAAGTACCATAATTCCTGATTATAAATCTAACACTCAATACATATACACACAAGACATGCAGGAACAAAAGCTTATTTCAGCACACACATACACATACTGAAGCACAAACACACACACACACACACACACACACACTCACAAACTTCTGACCTGCATCTCCCACACACAGGAAAGAAGCGTTCCAAACAGCCCACAAAGGAGTGCATTCATTTTCCAGATGCTGGGAATGACAGTTTAACAAAGCACGACGGCTTCGCTGTCCACATACTACCCTCACATCACACCTCCTTGTGGAGCTTCCATCCACCAGATGCCTATACTGACCTGGTTCCCTCCATTCTTCCACAGACACAGCTTTAGGAACTGCTGAGCTCTAGAACAAAGCCTCAGCTTACCCAACAAACCAGCCCGATACCGGCAATTCAACATTATCATTAGGAAAACGTTAGGCTTTAGCCGGTTGAGGAGTCATGCTTTAACGTGAACTTGGATTTGGATTCCTGAGAGTGAGAGTCCTGTTAACTACTGCCTGGGTCGTGACCTGTAGCAGGAAGAAAGACAGACAGCCACAGCCACGACCTCACCTCACGGAAACCTCCATCACTTCCCCCTGGATGTCGTTTCCCAGGACCGCGATAACCTGGGTCCACATGAGTTCACTCTGACTAAATGTTCTGGTGGCCTCTGAGCTGCACTCTGTGTAGCTGCTTGGCGTTGCCAAAGAGTACCATGCTGACCAGTGTGTCTCTCTGATCACTCATGGATGTCAACTGAAATGGGAACGTTCTCATCCAATCAGTGCATTCAGATGTTTGTTCCCAGTGCGTGAATGACCCCTGTGGTGGCCTCGCCAGCCCCGAGGGGCAGACAGAGATGAGTGTTCAGACTGAGAGACATCCTTTAGCCCTACTGGCCCAGAATCCAGCTGGGGGAAGGAATAAAAGAAGTGATTGCATGTTAACGTTACACTTCTAAATGAGTCATGTCAGCAAAGAGTTTGTTTTCCACGTTCCTGAACTACATCAGGGCGATTTTAGAAGCGCACCCAGGGCCCTGTTGTGCCAGCCGGCATCTTGTCCTTCCCTTCAGGAACCCTGGGCAGTGGGAAAACAAAGAGGAGGTCAGAGATCTGGATGGGTTGGCAGGAGAGTCCAAAGTCTGTTAAGGGGGTGTGGTCAGGGGTGTGGCCGACGTGGGGCGGGATCAGAAAATGAAAAGTGGCCAAGTTGCACTCTTGACCAAGTTAGTCACAGAAATCTTGCTAACATACACGCTCCACAGCTCTTTCTCTCTCTCTCTCACACACACACACACACACACACACACACACACACACACACACACACACACACACACACA
>JAOYSI010008176.1:0-11679 GCA_025775065.1 Hiodon alosoides | reverse complement strand
GGCCTTTTTGGCCCAGGATGATCATTTCTGTTTTGTCAGAATTCAACAATAGGAAATTAGAGGACATCCAATCTCTTCTTGTTGTTACGTTTTGTAAAGTGGTAACCATGCCTGGAATCAATTCATGATCTGAAATAAGTGATTAAATTTACAAATAAAATGAGATATGTCGTGGGAATAAGGAAAAAGCAGCCCCGCCCTCTGAGTTATATAAAAGTTGAGAGTGCCTTGAACTATTGTGAAACCGCGCGGAACACTGGAGGACAGGCATGACTTGGCTGGCCGAACTGGTGACTCGAGACAGCAGCCCATCGCGCTCAAACTGCGAGGAAATGTGTCTGCCTATTTTCAGTCAGTATCGCAAATTTTTTGTCAGCTAAATTGTACCAGCCAACGCAATTTGCACAAAGACCTAGGACATTTGTTTTATCGTCGGGTAGTTCAGACAGAAATGAACCGATTATGAAAATCGTCCCGTTCTAACAGATTTTAATTATTTGATTTATTATCCGGATTTATAGTTACTGGAACAGAACAAGCTATGAATTCGCAGAATTTGAAAGGACTTATTTACCACTTACCTTAAGGCAAAACAAAATGCAGAAGGATCTCGTTTTTGATGGATGAATGTTGAAAGAAAGGCAATAACCACTATCAATAGGGAACTTGCGCTCTTATCTCTCACGGTGACAAAAAGAAACGTAGTTTATATTGCTCTTCTGAGGACACGCAGTATTTCAGCATAAACTGACCGGAGAGATCCGATGGACAAACATCTTGAAACGGTATACAGTGGACCACAGATTGTTTTAAAATGAATCAAAACTACACGAATGCTACAATGAGACTACTGAACTGGACAGAGGCTAATACAACCAGCATGGGAACGGACACTGTCCGTCGGTGCTGCAACTTTTCTGAGGCCACCTCGGTCATCACAGACGATGGTTTTGGGATGGCCCTGCCGGATGAACGGGACCTCTATGTCATGCGCGTGGTTCAGATAGCCGTCCTGTGTGTGTTGTCGCTTACAGTGGTTTTCGGCATCTTCTTCCTCGGCTGCAACCTCCTCCTTAAATCCGAAAGCATGATAAATTTGCTTGTTGAGGATCGACGACCGTCAAAGGAAACAGAGATTATAATGATCGCTTCTTAGCTTTAAGAAGGATCAAATATTTAATTTCAAATTTCATTATAACCCGTAGTTAAATGCGTCTGGACTGTTCCAATTGTATTTGTAATTCACGAGGACCGTAAATTATATATATACCGATAAATATTCTAATTTTTTGTCATCAGAAAGACTGTGTGAATACAAGTACATCAAATGAAAATTAAATGAATTGTAATTAATTTAGTCATGAAGGGGAAATACTTTGTAAAATACTGATGAGCTATTTTTCTTCCTATTTAATCTCAGTCTCAAATCTATGAAGCGTTTCCTTGGCTGCTAAATGCGATGAAACGTAGTGAAATTTTTAGTTAAAATATAGTTAAAATACGGGTAAATATGACTTCGGTTGTGTTTTTTCTTGATGCAACACTACACTGTCCGAGACTCAGAAAAATAAAATATGATAATTTTGGGATAACGATGTAAAATGATTATATAACCCACATTTCTAGGGAGTGGGGAGTAATCTAACCTCTTAAATTTTGCTGACATCAAGGGCAACTTGCGCCACGTATCTTGACTAACATGCAGTATGATTTTACCCAAATGGACATTTACTGAAGTAGGTTGGGTTAAGTACTATGCCCAGGAGGACAACGGCCAAATACTTCATAGGACTTGAACCCACAACATTGTGGTCAGCAGCCCTGCGTTTTAAACACTAGACTGCCTCGGTTTTAGATCTAAAAGTTAAACTCTTAGTTCAGGGTCTTCATTTTGTCAGCAGCCAGTGGACACTACAGGGAACACTGAATTGGGGTAGGACCAGGTTTTGGTGAATTCTTCTACAGCCACCTCACGGCTAGTGACTGACCACTGCCGATATTTTCATTGAACTGTAAGCATACTTGCATTGCTTTTAATGAATTTGTTCTGTGAGTTAGCCCCTTTTTTATTTGAGGGAAGACATCTATATTTGGAGATGTTTATATTCCACCTGAAAAAGGAGAATGTTGATGTAGATTCGATTTTTGTCAGATTAAATTTAAAAGAATAACTAAGGGTGTGCATAAATATGAACCATTTATGTTGAACAAAACTCTCACTAGAAAATCACTGCACTGTGCGATAACAAAGATTTAAAAATATTCCAACGCGTACTTTTTATTGTACATGTTTTTCGTTCCCTTTGAATCCAGGGTGTAAGTGAAGAGAGCACTGCAGATTAAGGATTGCCTCACTAAGTGCGATATAACACAACAGACTGATGGAAAACCAATGTATCAATGTAGACATGAAAGAAAAAACCCTGATTAAGCTTTAAAGAGCAATGAAGACAACAGCAGCTGGAGTGCATGTGGCAAAGCGAAAACGTGACACCGGACGTTGTTTAATCAGCTAGGAACCAGATGGCAGCTGAATAAATACAAAAGAGGGAGAGCAGGGACCATACTTCACATTAGAGATTAAAATGGCAATCCTTACAGGTGACCTCAATCCTAATAGCATCTCCCCGTTACCCCCATCTTGTTTTGCTGACAGACTTCTCCTAGCCACACCAGCCACCTGCATGAAACACCATTACTGATTAAGAGAGGCTTCAATATAAGCCTCACCACTATCAAACTTCTACAGGTTTTAAGTAATACAGAGGCTTTGAAATGATAGACAGTATCAACTGACGAGCAATTTAATTCGACAGAGTCTTTTGGATAGTAATATTAACCATTACGAGGCAACTAGGCTTCCTTGTCCCATTTCGGTTTTAATAAGCAGGTGCACTATATTCTTGTGAGAACCTCTGTGTGAACTAAGGCCAACTAATACTGACAGTGGAGTATCATGTATCATGTATTTTTAAAAACCGAGCTGAGAGCTCACCATTTTCCAGATAAGCACCAAAAAGTTAAAATTTGATTACACATTTATTTTCCCACATAAAGAAAGCTAAAAAGGTCACCCACTCTGGCGGCAGCCGTCAGCATGCTGGTGAAGCATGGTGTTGAGTTAACCCAAGATACAGCTGGAGTTGGGTTATAGAACAGTGAAATGTCACGGTGACTCAACAGTGTGGATGATTAATAGATTAACGTCAGGGTCTGATGCCATTCAACAGGTGTGTTAAAAGAGAAACTTATGTGCGTTCTCCAACCTGATTTATAATTTAAATAAAAATCCCCCCCAAAGCATACTGAGGAAGAAAACATTAAAAAACACATAACTCCATGAATATGGATGCAACTTCCATTAAGAGCTGAGGACTTTGACCTTAAAAAGTCAAAGAAATACTACAACCCTCACCAAACCGTTGAGAAGCCCCCTGAGCACATTCGCTCCACAGCCAGGGCACTGTGCATCCGTGATGTTCAGCTGGTAGAATCTGGTGAACGTCTGGACCGCAACATTGCTCAAGTCAGCAAACATCACTGATGACAGCTGATTCACCAACATCACTGTCTCAGTGAGCATTCAGTACAATCTCGGCTTGGATAGAACTTGTGATACTGAGACTGAGATCCATAGCAGAAAACTGTTCAGTTTGGCATAAACTCTCTGTCCTCTCCACATAGCACACTAGTGCTCTCACTGGGCATAGCGTATGGAGGAGATGCTCTCAACATCACAACTCGACATTAAGCCTCCACTGGGGAACGATGTTCTTCCTCAGCAGGCCCACTAAGCCCCTTACAGAAACTGACCTGCCAGAAAATAAGCTTGGGGAGAGTCCAATTTCAAATGGGTTTAGGGGCCAGACCCACAGCTGTAGGCCGGATGCGTTGTGGTGCCAAAGTGTGCCCTGTGACAGACAGAAAGTAACAAGAACAGGGCAGTTCCCACGGTGGGTCACACAGGAGTGACCCTATGTTTCTTTATAACGGAACAAGGGAGGCCAACAGGTCATACCGAACCTGTCCCAGATGAGGCTCACAACCTGAGGGTTGAACCTCCATCCTGCGCCATCCAGAACTCCTCTTGATAGGATAACGTCAGCCGTGTTTACCACGCCTGGCAGATTTACTGCCCAGAGGGAGGGGAGATAAGACCCCTGAGATGGGTACACGTAGAAGGCCCAAGTGAAGAGACTGTGCCGCTCCAGCCATCAGGTCCAGAATCACCACTGGGAGAGCTTTGCCCAGCTGAAAAAGGTATGGGCAACAGTTCAGTCTGCCGAGTCTGGTTTTCAGATCACCCACCACAAAATTTAATGGCAAAAGAAG
The DNA here is from genome assembly GCA_025775065.1 of Hiodon alosoides. Classification (NCBI taxonomy): domain Eukaryota; kingdom Metazoa; phylum Chordata; class Actinopteri; order Hiodontiformes; family Hiodontidae; genus Hiodon; species Hiodon alosoides. Next base: position 7,347 of record JAOYSI010008176.1, on the reverse strand, counting down.
TTTAGTGGTTGAATGGCTAATGGCAGGTGAGTTTAATGTTTGCACTTAACTTGAGAAAGACCTCTTGGGTTGAAACGTCCTCCTTGAGTTTAACACGCACAAAATAAAGAACAATTGGGATCAAAATGAGTGTGGAGGTACTTTTTTCTTTAATATTTCACTCAAAAGAAAATGCCCAAACTTGAGACATATTAGGCCCGACCCAAATCTTTAACATCAACACACATTGAGGTCAGGTTGGATATCAGCACTCTAATCACCAAGATCCCTCCTACTCCTAAGAAGGAATCAGAAACAGTGTTCCACAGGCCACCCGATTTGCGCAGTCGGTAAAGGTGCTATTAGCTAGACGGATATCAGAGTTTAACCAGCAGTACGTAAGAGACAGGTTGCCCGAATGTGATTGGAAATTCCCAATTGGGAAGAGAACACAAAAATGAGATGACTCCTAATTTATAATAATACATGAATGATGGCAAGAACCTCCAATAATACACAGCCTTAGTTGTCTCTGACCCCGGTGTCTTCTTTAGAGCAGCTGCACATGAGTGCGTCTCACCTCGCCCCTAGCTCCACAAGCATCTTTCTATGACCATGACAAGCGCCGGAGGTCTCCTGGTACTGCCCAATTTAATTACAGCATGGGAGGCACCAGCAGCCTCCCTGCTTCCATGTTCAAAGCTGGTGAACCTTCCTGATGCCGCAACATAGGCTCTTGTCAATGGCGATTGAGGGCAGTTCACCTTCCTAGAACGGAGAATTTGGCAGCAGGTCCCTCGCAGAGTCCAGCTTGTGGCCCCACCAGACCTGGATGGCAGATCTGGGAATCGTTGGCAAGATGAGCATTCAGCTCAGATCGATACAGTAAAACGGACCGTTACACAAAAAGGTTTAGGTTAAGGGACTTTTAAACAGGATTAATATAGAAAAAAAAAATTGTTCCTGTGCTTTTGATTATATGTGGATGAGTCTTATAAGCACTGTAATACCAGAGCTTTTATCCACTTTACAAAATCATAAAACAGAAATCTTAATGTATCAGGAAAAAACGTTTGAGAAAACCACCACAGTATATCTATATTACATAAACCCCTTTTTTCCCCTCCTCCAAATCTATTTCATAGCAATTGAGTGAAATCACATTCTTTGCATTTCATTTAAAATGTGGATCACTAATCTTTCGCCATCAGCTGTGTACATAGCTCAGTGACAGTCCAACTCTCTACCCAGTACTCAAGATGACATGCTACGACCCAAAGTCTTCTCTCAATTAATTTCCTTCAAGGAAGAAAGGCTTTTATTTTAATCAGTGGATAAGTCCCCCTTGCTTACATGGCATGTACTTTAATTAATGCTCGGTTAGGCGGGTTGTTCACAGAGCATGAGGAAACAGAATACTGCACTCCCTCCTCTCCAAAAAGGGTGCAGTCAGAATACAGCAAAATCTGCATAAAAATGCATGCATGGTGCAGTTTTAAGTCCTAGACAAAAGAGATTATAATCTCCTACACCCCACGTGAAACATTTTACCAGTTAAGGACCAGGTTAGAGTTAACTTATCTAGACAGAGGTGTGAGGGGGAACAACAACAATACAATTAAGTCTTGTACAAATGTTCAGTTATTTTAAATGGATTGTACTCATCCCATGGCTTTGCAAATAATTTGTGCACAGAGAATCCCACTGAAACTATGACGGGTATTAGAACTGTCAGAGGGATAAAAACCATCAGAACCGTTTTAATCATCATTTTTTCCCTTCCACTGCAGGTTACTTTCCAAACACTCATTTTTAGGCAAATATGCATATACTGACTTTTACGTAATACTGTAATTAGGAAGATAATCTGATTATAGAAGTGTACACTTCAAAGACGTCATGACACAGGAAACCTACACAAAACACCTCCTTTACAAAAACCCATGGATGAAATAAAATATTTTAGTTAATTGTAAGATTAAAGCTTTGTTGACAAATGGGCAAAAACATTTCAGCCATAAAAAGCAAAAATGTTTTAAACTGTGCCAATTTTATTTTTACAAAAGTGGTTTCTTGCAATCACTCTTCCTTTCCACAAGAGAGCTGACCTACTAGACCCCAAACACCCCAAATTTCATGCCACATTTTCATCTGAAACTCTTCCCACGACTACTGGCATGTTGCAGCATGTGTCCTCTTACCCCCAGGACAAGACTCCCAAGGTCCATAGGGAGATCCCTCAGGATCTGGATTCATTACCCAAATAATCTTGACACTTGCTTCTAATCTATGCATCATTCAATACTAATTTTGTCTAAGGCCAATTAAGGCAAACGTACCATTTCAATCTAGCAATACATGTACATAGAAAGTTTGCAATTTAATGCAATATAGATTTCACATACCATTCTAATACAAAAAAGCTAAATACACGGGGTAGTCGCGTTTGTGCGTGTAGACATCCGCTGTCAGCAAGAGCCCTAGCTCTGAGCTGAAATGGCCAGCTGCCACAGCAGGTTAACCAAGTCAGCAGAGACAAGTCCGGAGGGGCGAACTGGCGGTGGCTCCTTGCCCCTTTTCAATGATGCCCGATGTGTATTGACGGGAACGCCGGGTTGCAGAACCGTATGTTCTCAGGCAGGACCTGTCTGATGTACATGAAAGCTGACGCATGTGTGCATGTACACACAAATCTAAAGCCAACCCAACACCACCTACTTTGTTAAAAGCAGAATCAATTCCAAGGATCCATAAGGCAGGCTGTCCAAATAATTTTCCCCATCTTAATTTGTACACCACATTTTTACAGTTTGATCTTTTGGGTCATTCATACTCTCCCACCATCCTCACAAATCCATTCCTCTCATTTAAACAAAATGATAACTGATGAAGTCAAGTAAGGACTGGTATGAAATCGTTATGGGTCACCACAAAGCCATCCCGTTCTATGCAATTTATACTTTAGAGCCAGGAAATTAAATCAGTGTCTTTAATAGCAAAGTATTTTCATGCAAAACAATAAAATGTTAAAATCAAAAGGGCATACATACTTCTAAAAACTAGGCATTGTGAAGGTGAAACGGCCAAGACCTAAACAGTGGTCAGTTTTAAAAGAAATTTATCAGGTGAACAAAGATCCAAGACTTCTGCCAAAACGTGGTACTTGACTTCTATGGAAAGAAAAAAGTAGACATTCTTTATGTAAAGCAGAAGTTGAACCAAGTTACAGGCATGCAACAGCTAAAACTACTACAAATCTCTCATTAAACAAGTCTCCAGCAAGAACTAAGATGATCGCCAAGTACCATGTTAAAATGTAGCAAACAAAACCTTGCAGAATCAGAATATAAAAAAATATACAATATTGCCAAGTTAACTGTTGCAGTTATTCACCCACTCCAGGATTAACAGTCTGAAATGGAATTAAAACATTTCATATACATCAAATTGTGACGAATGCAATGTTCAACTAATTTTAACAAATCCTACAGAGGTCGCCTGGTATTAGGCAATTTTGCATTAATATGTTCAGAACTGAATCTCATTTAAATTAAACACCATACATAAACAATAAATGAGTGCTCTAGAATATTAGCCTCAGATGTCAAGTTCACTGAAATGTAGAATTTCCTACATTTTAACTTTTATTATAACGTTTTTGAATACTGTAGCATTTTTGCTTAAATTAGCTTGCTTGTTAATATTTTACTTTACAGGCAAGTCAGCTTGGACATTTAGAATAGGCAAGAACTCCGACTCAAGAGTCCAAGATGTTCTATAGTAAAGCTATGTGAGAAGTGTAGGCAATTGAAACAGCTTTGGACAGTTGGAATTCATTGAAAAACAAACCACAAAATCGGGTTGCATAAAGGCTTGTGCAAGGCAGACATTGTCCCACGATGAGGATTGCGCTATACAGGAAAGGGCTGCATTATAAGCGCTGGTCTCCAACAGGCACGGGCAGACATTGGCTGAAATAAATTAAACTCCCGGGCCACTAAGAGGTTTTACAGTACAAGACACATCCAATCCCTGAATAGATTATCAATGCCATTCGAGGCCAGCTGGGAAATGCCAGTTTAAGACTTCCACACTCATGGAATAGTCACTTCACTCCCTTGTCCTTGACATTTAGCCTTGCCCTTTGCACAGACACAATCGCTTAACCTTGTGAGCATGTCTTGGCTGCACAGTCCCCCTTTCCCACTCCAACCACAACAGAACTACACAACACAGCAAAGGGGATTACTCACACATCTTCCATGGCAAGGTCTTCGGAGCTCGGAGCCCAGGAATGAGGTTGGTCGTTGTGCTGGGCTCTGGCCTAGATTTGGGTAATTAAGGTTTGCATCAGCTATTGGACACCAAAACCCCATAAGTCAAAAAGTGACCAACTGAGCGGGGGAGGGCCAAGGCTGCCACTGACCTGTTAAGCAGCTCGGATGTGGACACTCCCCAGATGAATGTGCTGGTCGGCACGTCAGCTGTCTCTGAAACATTAACAGCGCATCAAATTTAAGCCACGTCACAGGGCGCTGTCCGAGGCCACACTCCAAATTGGGTTAATTGATTTACACTGGAACGCACAGCAGAAGCAGTTATGAATAAAGGTCTTTCCATTTGGGTCAAAGCATGACCATTGAACCCATGGCACAGAAACTACAATATGCAAGCATAGCATGTACCCAACTATACACATGCTGGAAGTCACCGTGGATGAGAATGTCAAACAAAAACTAAAAATTGCTTGTCTTCATTTCATAACCTGGATGAAGGACCAAATTACCAGTTTAGGGTTTGCTCAGATGACATGCAAAACCTTTGGTCTAGGACAAAGATACAAAACCCAACCCCATCAAGTGTCTTACAAATACATGACCAAAATAGGGCTAACAAAACTGAGTAATAAAGTCAAGTCATTACAATGACTAACCATGTGTATGGGACCCATTTCCTAAAATGACAGATCGTCTGCCTAAATATCCCCTTTAAAATAGTTAATTCTGTGTTTAGGTTTAAAGCGGAAAGCATGGAAATTCAGATCAGTAAAACTGTCAGGTAAATAATACCTTCCAGCACAAATGACAGGACACACAACCTACGGTCAATCAGTTACTCACATAAGGCAGTAATGAAGGTTTGCGTCGATAAACTCCTTTGACGTCATTTAAGAACCGATGTGTTGAAAACAACCAATGCATTTATCAGACACCCACCCCTACCCGCTCCGCAGCATCCGAAACAAGCATACGCACAACCTTACCTTCATCCCAGTCTTCCTCACATCTTGGGGCCACCCAGGTGTTGACAGGAACTTGCCACTTGTCATCTACCTGGGTGTGTCCCACTGAGAAAGAATCAATAAAAACCAGGATTCGGGGGCAGCTAAAAACCAGGAGGGTCGTACACAAGTTCATACCACCTTGGATTGCAGATACGGCCCCAGAGCGCTTGCCCAATCCCATCTAAAACTCACCGTCTTTGGTGTTCACCGACTGCCTGTCCGCACAGTTGGTGATGTGGTGGGACAGCTCCTCCTTGGGCATTAGGTGTCTTGCATTGAAGGGGCACGTTTTCAGCTCCATAGCCAATTTAGGGTGGTTCTTTGAAGGCAAAGTACAGTGACAAGGAAAAGTGGGATATAAAATTCTTTAAAATTAAACTGTGGCATCCCATGACTGGACAGACTGGCAGTACATAAGGTACTCAGAGTTAGAGAGCAACTACACATATACACAATGTTGCCAGTTTATCCATTAGCCAGTGAGATTTTAAACACATCTCCACACACAGGCCCACCTTGCGGCACTTTATGAGGTGATAAGGGAACCGGCAACCACGGATCTGGTGGTTTTTGTCATATGGGCACTGAAACAGCTTGTTGGGATCACAGCCGTCACCTGCAGAAGCATAAGAGTGGGGGAATATAAAAACTCAACCAGGACAAAGAGCCTATTTGGTAAAGCTACAGGCGTTTAAATAATGGGGTAGACTTCCAGTTTTAAACATTACTCAACCAATAGGATCAGCAGACCTATATCAAATACGTTGGGAAGGCATCAGTTAGCAGGCCCGCTGGTAAGGAATGCCAAGCTTTTTAAGCAGCGCCATTAAACGAAACTTCCTAATGAGAAAAACTGTATTGAAACCGACGTTATCAAACGACATAACAGAAGGAACCATGTTTGAGGCTGAGGGGTCTCATCAAATTCGCGACCGCCATTTCGAATGCTCACATTGAAGCGCGGTTTGTTTCGCTATATCGAACCAACAATGCAACTTCAGTAATCGTTTACCTTCAAATTAAAAGTGGTTTTCATTCAAAAACATCAGCTGTACACATAAAACTAAATTGGTCAAACTACCGAGACCAAACAGTTGCAGCTTGACCAGAGATAACTGAGTGCATCTTACCAGAGTTCGCCTCGCAACTTTGCTTAGAATCACCGGGGCTTCTTGTAGACGAGCAGGTCGAGCCTAGTCTAAAAGTGGCCATCTCTCCTCTTCCAGTCTTATTTTCTAGCACGTTTGTCACGCTAGGATAGTAAGCAACTGCACGAGAAAACATAGAAACAAGACTTCAGAAACCGATAGACAAGATTATTAACTTATTTTAAAAGGGACTGAATGTACAGCTTCACACCAGACAAAAAGTGCATTCGCAGCAAATCCCCGAGTACCTGAATTAGCTTCACCATTTGCTCTGCTAGACTTACTATATAGGGACTGGTTAGTAGATTTAACTGGCAAATGTCAGTAACCCCATCAATTTGTAAGAAATTGATAGTTTCGTAATATTGTAGTAGTTGGTATAGGTCACCTTAAAGTTGAAGTTAGTGACGTTAAGATTTCTTTTCCCCTTCAGATAACTTAAGTCAACAGTCCACCTTGACCTCAACTACCGTTAATTACTTCGAGTTAGGAGAGCATTTAAAAAAGTCGCGTGTTCCATCACGTGACTTTTTATTGGTTTCAACTTCAAAATAGGATTTTGTAATGATTTTCCTTAACCTTTGGAGCAACAGGGTATGCTAGATAGAAGGGGAAAGAATTTGTCCCTTACTGAAACTTCAACATCTCCTGGAAAGTAACACAGAAAATCCCCAGTGATAATACGCTTAAACTCTTTATAAATAAGTTTGTTATTACATTTATTATCAGCTACTTCCACAGTACATAATTTCAAGGAAGGCAGAGAAACAGCAGCCCTAGATACAGGATCAGATAAACTACCTTGAATTATTCTTAACAAACCAGTTGGTATAGCTTTACTTACTGTGTAATAAGCTTCTGTTGGAAAAATAGTAGTTAAACCTAATGTTTGTTGCTAAGTGTTACAAAAAGATCATTTTAGGGTATGCACCTGTG
>JAOYSI010008174.1:441-11680 GCA_025775065.1 Hiodon alosoides | reverse complement strand
CAGTCCACCCGGTTAGCCTTCTGTTCTTCACCACCAGTCCACCCGGTCAGCCTTCTGTTCTTCACCACCAGTCCACCCGGTCAGCCTTCTGTTCTTCACCACCAGTCCGCCTGGTCAGCCTTCTGTTCTTCACCACCAGTCCACCCGGTTAGCCTTCTGTTCTTCACCACCAGTCCACCCGGTTAGCCTTCTGTTCTTCACCACCAGTCCACCCGGTCAGCCTTCTGTTCTTCACCACCAGTCTGCCTGGTTAGCCTGCTGCATGCTCGATCTGGTTGTTTCAAATCAGATGTTGCAATTCACCAAGGGCTTGGCAGAATCTTCCATGTTTGTTAAAGTGAAGCATGCATGTTGATAAACCCAAGGTCCTCCCAGTGGTGGCTTTAACCCAAATGAATACGCTGGACAGCTTTGCAATAGAGACTGGTTTGTTCTATTTTGTTCAGGAGCTACACGCTACATGCTACACGCTACACCTCAACTGTTCAAGTCACTGTTGCAGCATCCTTCTCTCCTAACCCAAGGCCACCCCCCTCATCCACAAAACTTCATTCAAAACGTTTATGCCTGTTTTCTTCATTTGAAGTAATTAGAGCAGTCTATATGAGCTGGCATAGTAATCTGCTCCTCTGAAGCCGCCCTACACGGTTAATTGGATCATAGCCCCGCAACCGCAAAGTTGTCTATTATGACATTACAGAAAATTCTCAGGAAATCTCTAGATTTAAAAATTTCTTGAGGGATCACTTCAGTTTTAATGTCTGGAGTTTTTTAATTATATGTTACAGTCATTTCTGTAGGACATTTTCTTTGAAGTAACAGCTTTTGTGTGTACTCTGTTACCATGGAGAATGTTTTGAAATTATCTCAGGGCGATGATGAAGTTCCTGTTTTCTGTGGAACTCGGATACACCGATTCTACTGTAAAAGCTTTGTTTAAATATAATGGCAATATATATATATATATATTTACGCTGCGTTGTGTAATTAATCCGACCAGTCGGGAGATTTGGTTTAGATTATCCTTCACTTTTGCATATAACTGTGGGATTGCATTAGACCTTTTAGGAGCAATTTATCTATTCTTAATTAATTCAAGATTTTGTTGAAAACGAGTCGTCCTTTTTGTTAATGCTAGATCATTTTCATTTAATTAGATGAAGGCATGTAATTGGATTAATTATGCAGAGCCATTACTTAGGGCGTGAAGTGTAATCAATGTGTCAGAAAGCTCAGGCTGTCAGCACTCTTGTGCATGGAAATGGGTTCGTTTTTTGTAATATTCCTCGCTGTTTTGTTCCTTTTTGCAATTCTTCCTCCTTTCGCTTGTAAAGCAAATTAGCATAAAATGAAGTTAAACCTTGCGCAAAGTAAAACTTCTGGTTGGAGAGGGTTAGCGTGCTGTGTATTTCACATCATTGCAGATTACTCCTCTTCCTTCCTGTTCTGAAAGACTGAGGCATGTCGTTGTGACGCGAAAAGGAAAGGGTACTGTTCTGTGGTCTGTTTCTGTTTCTCAGTGTGTTATTGCCAGGACCAGAAGAGAGAAGTAGGTTGCTGGAAAAAAAACCCCCAAAAAACTAGCATATTTATTCGTTACCCTGGCAACACCTGAACGCGTGGCTATTCTATAGCGCCTGATTTTAATTTTGTCACAGCGAGAAATATCAGCTTTCTGATATGAGGACAATGATTAAAAATCTTTCCATCTGTTAATGAAGCAGGAGAATACACTGGTGATGAATAAATACAAATATAAAGTGCAAAGTAAGTAAGCGGGTCCCACACACGTACTCAAAACATTTTTGCGCGGTAAAATTTCATCACGGTAGCACGAAACATTTACCAGTAGCTCTGTCTAGTCAACTACAGCCTGTGAAAAATATATCCAAATAGCATACAGAAAGACAGTGGTCCACTTTGCATTGGACTGATAATTTGTCATTAGTGTTGTTTTGGAAAAACAGCAATTAGGGTGACCATATGGCTGAAACAAACAAGTCTCTTTTGAAGGTCTCCTGATCTGAACCTCTCCATATGCTCTGGAATTCTTCTCTAGCAATTTCTGAGGGGCGTTCAGTTTTCCTCGTGCCTGCAGCACTGAAAACCACTCATTGTGTCTCTCCAAGGAGAACTTTGTTGTTCTTCCTTCTGGGATGTCTTTAAAGCTTGAACCAAAGACTTTGCTGTATTGTGGTTTTGGCAGTCTGAAGGGGATCTCGGGTTTATAACGATAGGTAGAAGTTGGAAAATGCAGTCGAATTCAAGGGAAATTCAAAGGCTGGCAGTTTGAAAACAAAATTTACCCTCCTTGAGCCCATACCGATTCACCTTCATTGAGGATTTTCGACCTCAGAGTTGCCTTTTTTATCAAGTACTCTCCAGAATTATGATTTAGGCTTTTAAAATTGGTTTAGGCAGGTGACCAAGTGGTTAAGCAGTTCAGTGTTTTCTCTGCATATTAATGAAATCTGGCAGGATTGATTGAAACGGATTAAAACTCATTAAAATGCAGTCCCGTGAGCCCCTGGAAGACGCGAACTGGCACGGGACGATAGAGCGATAAAATGCTTTTAAATGCTCAAGTTTGAAGGTAAAAATGCGGAACGCATTCGTATGCCGTTTTAAACGATATGGAATCAGGCTGGAGCGTAATATATATTATACAATAAAATATCTGCCTTAGCTAGCTCCGGTGCAGTGCAATCCAAGATGAACGACAACGTGCATAAATTAGAGTGCATAAAAAAATTTGTAATTAAAAAACAGCCAGGGGAACAATCCACTCTAATTACTCTGAATAGCTATTTTTAGGAGTTATCAATCTACATACATAATCGTTGTGCGGGCAGCGGAGAATGTTCTTAAAAAGCGGTGGTTAACGTCCTTTGTTGATTTTCTTGCCTGACGTTTGTTCCCTGGAACTTTCTCGCTAGTGCGTGCTGTCTCCGGGACTTGTGACAGGGCAGGTTACCACATGCGATCCAACCCAACTGATAAGATGGGGCACAGTGGCTAGGGGCGGCGCCCGTTCTGTAGCCCCAGTAATGTGCTAAATAGACCCTCAAATGAAAGCAAGTCAGCTTTTGACAGCTTCACTTTCACATGCATAAAAATGGCACTCAAACCACTTGTAGGGATACCTGGTTTTATTCATTCAGTTTTATTTGGCCTCTGGGGTTCCTGGTCCCCTACTCAGCTACGTGGAGGTTTACTCTCTGTGCTGTCTGAGTAAGGGGGGTCTCAGAGGACTGGCAGCGTCGCAGTCAACAGTCAACAGTCAACAGTCAACGGCATCCCTGGCAGGCTAAGTGTGCAGCCTAGAGGCCCCCCAAGGTCACAGCCCCTGGCTGGGGTCCAGGTGCCAACGCAGTGCCAGGAGCGTGGCAGCACCTCTGAGGACGGACACTGTGAATCGGGCCAACTCAAAACGCTGAACCGGGCCAACTGAAAACTCTGAACCGGGCCAACTCAAAATGAGCTGCAGACAGACGTTTGTGTAACCCTGTCATCTCAAAGAGCACTGTGGGGAGGAGTTGAGAGACTGAGGCTTTGGGCAGGAATTTCGCATGGGGTGACACAGTTAGGGATGATAAGATTAAAGAGGTATAATTCCCTTAACCTAGAGCGGCACAAGGAAAGGGTGATACTGGGTTATTGCACTGGTGCATTTTAAGAGCAGTTCAGACCACATCCTCTCCACGGAAAGAGATGTTATCCCTTTTATTTGGCATTTTTTAACAAAATGCACGAAAGTTAGAAATGACTCGGGGAAACCCAAACAAAATAACCTTTTACGTAATAAACCGATTAACTCTTTAATGAAACAAAGGCACGTTTAGCTACCAAACAGACTTGAGGGTCATAAGTCTGGTTGTCCCTGGTGTGCACTGCTGGTATTGGTATAATAAGCAGAACCACACTCAGGTGCACAAAGTGTCATTAGAGTTGATCTTAAAGTACAAAATCCAGCTATTTGCATACGGTATGCAAATAAATGCAGCGTATGCTCATCCTGGGCATCATAAACATTATGTATTTTACTCTAGTGTCACTAGAAGCACTAAAGATTGCGTTTGGAATCCGTTGCCGTGGCAGCCTGCGTATAGTCATGTGCACCCTGGGGCTTGGCTATGATTGGGTCTTCTTTCTTGCTTTCATTATGACTTTTCAACATCAATGTGTTTGCCTGTCTTTCTTTCTGTGTGTGTGTGTGTGTGTGTGTGTGTGTGTGTGCGTGTGTGTGTGCGTGTGTGAGAGATGGTCTGTCTGTGTGTGTGCGTGAGTGGTTCAGTCACTGTGGATGTGTGCTAGTCTGTGTATTCGGGGTTGTGTGTGTGCGTGCGTGCGTGCGTGCGTGTGTGCGTGTGTGTGTGTGTGTGTGTGCGTGTGTGTGTGTGGTCTTCCTGCATGGGAGTGCATGTCTGAGTAGAGCAGGTTGTGAAACCCCAGTCAGGGCAGTGCGGTGAGCTGAGACACGCGATGGCATCGTTGCAGCAGGACGTGAGTTTGGCACACCCATCACTGAATCACCACAGCTTAAACCAGCCTCTAAACTCCACCATCTCTCATTCCTCTTTCTTCTAATTTAGCGTCCGTATCAACCCGTATGAGCAGCTTTGAAAGAACACCTCCACAATGCATACGTATTTAACGCTGTGAGATATAGCACGTCACAGGGAGTATGAAATATGTCTCACTGCAGGTCAGAAAGCCTTTAAGGGCAGAAGGTAGCTGGGAAATGTCTGATTTCTCACAGTTATCCTCAGTAGGGCAAGTGAGTGAAGTGTCCTACTGCACGTTAACCCCAAAACTACGACACTTTGGTGTGTCACTCTGGATGATAGTGTCTGCTAAGTGTAATTTAAAAATCATACTCTTATGGTTGAATACTCACAAGGAATGGAAGCTCAACGCCAACTCCACTGACACCAGTTTGTCGACTAAATGTTGCCTAAGAGACGCGCTTGGTTTATTTTTAATTGAATTACGCTTTGCGTTGTCTGTTTCTTCTTCTGTTTGTGCGCTGCGTGGTTTCTATAGCCACCGTTCTTTATTTTCTGGCTGTTCAAATCAATTTGGGCCCCTGAACGATATTGTTGAGGAAAGCCTGTGCGAAACACAGCCCCCCGGATGTGGTGGGTTCTTCAGAACACTGCCAGATTAAAGGATAAGCTCTAATGTAACTGGCTCGACACCCGGCTGATTTGCAGGAGATCAGATCTAAGTGAAAGCTTTCGAGGGGAAATCCACCTCGGTCGATTGGACCTGTCCCTCTTTATCTGCTGGTGTCCCCAAGCTAAACGGGCTCTGGGGGTCTAAGAGTTCCGGTCCACCTTGGGAACATGCCTTACTGCTGAAATGTGGCAATATGGCCTATAACCTGCCATATTTGAGGTAATTAATCATTCTTCAAATGCAATATTTTATTTTCAGCATTTTTACTGAAAATCCTTCAAATACTCCCCCCAAAATGATTTTAAAATGCATATAGGGTGCTGTACTCAAATACCTATCTGAGTGTTTGCATTTGGCCCAATGTATTTGCTGATAATTAGCATAGTTAGTCAATTTTTTTCCATTTACTTCAGCTGAAAGTGTGCTTTCTAGGTAATAATTACTTGTGAAGTTTCTGTGCCACTGCGAGTTGAAAGAGGCACAGATCTTAACGTGCTTAGCAGCCCAGAGATGGCTAATAGCAGGCGAAATGTATTGGCTGTTGAGATGGGTATTTTTAGCCATCAGTCAGGAGAATTCAGGCTATAACCTAATGCGAGGAAGCAGACCTGTTCATCCTAACCTGTTAAAGTTTACATGGGTTTCATGGGCCGACCTTCAAATAACTCCATGATTGTTGCTTGGAAACAACTCAATGTACTGATGGATGCAAAAAAAGGGTGTGGTCAGTTTACAATAGCTTTGGCGCTCTGAACAAACCAAATAAAGGGACTTAATAGATGAATGAATAAATAATGAAATTGAGAAGTTGGGGGGTTGGGGGGGGGGGGTCTAGACTGCTCTATTTTTGCTGGTAAATTTTAATGTTTTATATTGAGCAAACACACTACAGTCAAAGTTAAATGTGTAAACTGTGCTTGTGTAGGGGCTAAATTGTCAGCCACTGAGCTAAGGTTGATATGGGTCTGGCTAGGATGTCGTGGGGTGGGACAGGACATGTCTGTGCAGTGGTAATAAGCGGAGATTCTCATTGGTTAAGAATTGAGATGCGATTGAGGATAATTAGTTTTTACCCAGTTATTTGAGGGCATATAAATAAATGATGCGTTTTGCAGGCTTGAATCTCAGCCTGTTTCCAGCCAGTGGCTAGAGTTGGCTTCCCAGGCGCCTGAAAGGGGCGGTGCCTTAGGGAAGGACGTTCCTGGTCTTCAATCCAATCATTTTCTAACCTGGACTAGCACTCTTAAAGTAACCTGTGGACACATCACACCTGTATCCTTCTCTGAATCTCAGCCTGGGGGAACTGCTGATCGTATGGACAGATTTCGCGAGTGTTCAGAGTCTGGGTTAAACGGTATAACTGTTCTTGCCTCCTCTGTTGCTGTACTAGTGAATCAGCTGTTCCATACATAAATAGCTGCTCGTTTGCACGTTGCACGATTGGAAATCTTGTGTTTACCGGTTGGTTGCCTCTCTGTTTTATTCACTGTTTGCAACGACATAGTATCAGACCACTGTATGTTGCTGAATTTGAGCTTTGAAAAGCTCTATGAACAGATATAAAAAGATTAGTTCTGGGCAGAATAGTTGCTATAGCAATCAGTAAAAAAAACTAAAAAAAAAAAAACTGGTGTGTTTCCTGCCTTTTAAGAACACCTGTTTTTTCTTGCTGGGTATTAATTATGTCTGATTAGGGAGAGGATGGTTAAAGAGTGAAGATTGGGGCAGTCCTCTCCTGGGAAATCATGAGGTAAATGCTGTTCTCTTCGTATCTTCACAGATACAAAAGGCAAAAAGAGGACATTTGAAATAATACAGTGGAATTAAAAAATTAAGGCAAATGAAAGTTAATATTTTGTCCGTGTTAGTGTGGTATATTTAGTAATTAAAGCATGTAGCTACTTGTGCATTAGCATTTTATTTGATCGTGCATGGTTTCTGAAGTACTAGTTTTGCTTATTTTCTTTAAGTCTACAAACACCATGGCCTCTAATATTTTGTCTTGTCTTACCTACAAGCTGTTTTCGGCAGCTTTATTTATTCGGCAGTAAACAAGGCAATTTTTATTCATTTGAAATGTAACCACTAGGTGTCACTGTTTTACTGTTTTCATTCAGGATCGAGCGATTGATGAGTTTATAGGGGAGAAGAAGCCCTTGCTTTTTTTTTCCTGCAGCGACCTTTGTTTCCTAAGTATTTCCAGTCTGCAAACACCTTTAATACCTTCTGGCAAGGACAAACATAAAAGTAAAAAGGTCAGCACCTTGCCTCTGGACAATCTCAGAATTGGAGTGAGAGGGGTTCGATAGAATTCCCTACCGATTGATTTTAACCTGAGGTTTCTGTGTTGCCTCCAGACTTCACCCTCCACTCAGACCAAGGTAAACCAAATTCAGCTCAAAGTCACTCCAAGCTGCACCCCAGAATGCCTTTATTCCCATGGACTCAGAATGGCCTGTAGTTTTGAGCTTCATGCAGTGTTTTTCTTCAGGTTATTTTGTTTGAAATCTGTTGCAGCCGCGGCAGTTCTCGGTTAACTGTTTTTAAATAAAGATATTGTTTTGTTGTATTACACATTTTTATGGGTTTTTGTGTTCTTGTGAAGCAATAAAATTGATGTAATTACTGTTTTGAGGACATTTCTTACTCCTTTTCTGTAAATTCCTCCTTCACTATCCCAAAATTGGCCTCCAATTCAAAATCTGTTGTCAAAGATGGAGTTGTGGTTTAGTTTGTTTCAATTTCAGGGGGTAGATTGCCCTTGTAGTTCTTTTGTTAGCCACCTTATCTGAGTTCATGAAGTAAATAGCCATATTAATGAGTTTATATACTGTTAGCCATCTCGGTTAGTTTCTCTTGGCAAAATTGCCCGTTTCAGTTGGACTCTGTTCAGCACCAGGGACAGCGGCAGCATACCTGCCCATTAGGCAACAATAATCTCGCATAGCAACCAAGATAGCAGCAGCAGACACTGTCACTTCACTGTTACTTTACAACAACCTGTTGTGGCAGGATTGACTGCAGTCTTACTCACGAGTAAGAGAGTAGTGTCTTTAAGGTGTGTTGTCGTTCAACATCAAATCGAGGAGCTGTCTCACACGGAAGCACGAAGTGCCTCAGAAAAATGTTTGTTTCAGCAAACTCACGCAGGCAGTGTCACATGGAGGTCTACTCTACGAGTCCATACAACATTGGCTTGTCTTGCCTAAGATTCCAGCATCTAGCATGATAGCATTGTAACAGTACATTATTCCAGCATCTAGCACGATTACATTGTAACAGGACATTATTCCAGCATCTAGCACGATTACATTGTAACAGGACATTATTCTAGCATCTAGCAGGATTTCATTGTAACAGTACATCAGTTGCTTAGCAGGAACTATTGTCTCCATTGCTTACAGAATACACTTAATATTTCAACTGAATATCGGCATACGAATCTCAGGTTATGTAACGTAGATTTGACATTTTATTCTTTGCAGGTTAAAGAGCATAATCGCAGATGAGTACATGTTCAACACTATTGGTTCTCTTTGGATTTGAATCTTCAACAAACTGATTATAAATCTCATAACTCTAACCACTGGATTATGTGTCTCTGACCCCGTTTTTTCCATACTGGGAATGTGCTGGTGGGGGGAGGAACGGGGAGCACACCCCCCCAGAACTGAATTAGTTCTGGTCCCGTGATCATTTAGCATCCAAATTTGTGACTAATTGGTCTAAAATGATTATTTATTTATTTTGTAATCTCATTGTGCAAGTGCGTATTTCCCTGCAACAGTTTGGTGTGCACAATTAAACCAAGCGCCACTATTCACCGTTGTGGGTAAACTGTGGCCAGACAGAAATAATGTCGTCGTCCCCCCCCCCCAGTATTGGATATACTCTTCTGTGAATTAGCTTTCTTTAGCAGTGCACAAAGACCCAGTAACTGCTCAGCAGCACTCTAATAGGTTTTAAAATGATTCCCATGACAACTCTGTGTGAAGTGTGATTGTCAGCTGTCAGCACCAGTGTGCGCAATTTCCTCGTGCAGACCCTACGGACGCAAGCATGGAAATGGGCTCCTGAATTCTGGGTAATGTCAGTGTGTTTCCTTATTCAATGTCGGACTACAAGTCCCTTAAGCCTCCTGCCTGTTCTTGTCCTTGCTTTGTGTATGACCTCACATATATATATGGAAATCGTCAGGGAAATTGTTATTGTTGTTTCGATAATCATCGTTGCTGCTGTTGTTTGTAATCATTTCTCTTGTTGTCGTTATCCTTAGTAGTAATTTATTAGGATTGTGGTCCAAGGGAATGAAGACAATGACGCAGACGCCTTGGTATGACTCTGAAATTTGTATCAGTTTGTTTTTGGAGAAGCTCCCCTCTCAGAAATCATCTCTGCCTCTGTCTGGCGGTCGGTCGAAATCTAAGGGACGGGAACAAATTGAGATCAAATGGGGAATATCATTATAATTAAGTAATTAGTCCTCACAATGGCAGTTATGGAGAGATTAGAGAAATGTTAAAAGAGGCTCATTATGGAATCCCAGTCACCATACATGTGTGTCAGTGTAGGAGGAGTAATTGAGAAATTACAAAGGGTCACGCAGCATATGACAGCTGCCACTGGTTATTTATGGTGTTGATAATTGAAAATGCTCCCGTCCCTCCTGGTGATAGGGAAGAAAAAAAGATATTACAGTTACAGTTAATGAATGTTTTTTTCTGGCGATAACGCACAAAGCCAATGTTCATTATTTTGTTATCATCTTGCAGATGAGAATTATAATAATTTAAAAAGCGCTGTCTGTTAGCAATGCAAATACAGCTTTGGACTCCAGAGAAAAACATGCAGCCGGAGGGCGTCCCGGTCCTTTAAAAAGTTATTCTTATGCAAAAAAGGTGCGGTCTGGCATAAATATGTACATTTGTATTAGGGAACAAATGCTGTGGCCAGAGGGGGGAGGATAAATACCATGCACGGAGGTAAATATAGTTGCAGGCTTCGATGGTCGTGTTTTACAGGCTTTGTTCAAACCCCAGATGCCTGGCTGTGTGGCGTTTCATCTGTGGAAGAGAAAGCCGTTTGTTCTTCTTTAGGAATTCCAGTCCCAGAATCCCACAGCGGCAGCAGCCTGTGTTTGTGAGTGAGAGAGCACGTTGCTGCCTGGCCAGAGCTTTCCCTCGCTCCCTCGCTGAAAACAGGCTAATGCTGCCAGCAGCGTGACGTCACCCGTTCCCATGTGCTGATTGGTTGGCTGAGCTCTGGGAAACAGATTACTCGTGCAGTCGGAGAGAGGGGATGCGGAGAGTATGAGCAGTGCTGCCGCACACACGTCCACACGAGCCGCAGTGAACGTCAGGGTTGGGGAAAAGGTCCTGTTCCGTGGGTGTCCCTCCAGCGAGCTCCCAGCTGCCGCCCTGGTCCTCCTCCTGCCGGGGGGAGAGAAGCGCGGCGCCCGTCCTGCTGGAACCGCTCCGGCTCCTCTTGCCTCGCTCCCCGTGGACGTCGGCCTCACGCTAATGTACGCCTGCCTGCCGTCTGCAGAATGGCACGCTATAAGGAGCCGTCCTCTCTGAACCTGGTGACGGGGTTTTTTCAGTACCTCCGCGGTAAGTAGGGCAGCCGTCGGTGTCGTGAAAGCCCCTCACAGGCATGGGGGGGGGGGCGGGGGGTGGGTGCAGCAGGTGACTCTGGAGGGCTGTCCTGGACCTGCAGAAGCTCTGTCTGCCCTCAACGGTCGGCCAATCTCTGCGCTTTGCGTCCGCGACCCGTTACAACAAGTCCGGTGTGTTTGTTTTTGGGTCATGCTAGTGTCTGAGAAAGAGCCAGGGCTAGACCTTGTGGGGGGGCGGATTTCATTTTTACCAAAGAAACGCATTTGGTGCTGTGTGTTTCGGTTGTTAAGGTGGGAGTCGTGATGTTTGATAGTGCCTGTCTCTTGCGGGCTCTGCTCAAAGTCACCGCGTCCCCGTGACAACGCTCGGGGGGGGGGGGGGGGGGTTGCGGGGTCGATTTGGGACTACGTCCCACTTCCAACACGTCCCACGGACATGTAAACCCC
>JAOYSI010008172.1:15105-41120 GCA_025775065.1 Hiodon alosoides | reverse complement strand
TTCATTTCACACAGGTGAGCAGAGCCGGGACCAGCATACTGTTCATTTCACACAGGTGAGCAGAGCCGGGACCAGCATACTGTTCATTTCACACAGGTGAGCAGAGCCGGGACCAGCAGACTTTGGGGCCATGATTCAAGCCGCACATTTTACCATCAAAACTCCTACTCCTACTACGACGCAAGCACTGCGGCAGTTAAGCCACAGTTCACTACTGAGCAAATATTTGGTGACGTTGACAGTGCTAAAATCAAATCATACATTAACTGTTGTACCATGTGTGAGCCTTAGTAAAGCAGAATGCTGTTGCTAAGCTGAAGTGGCTGTTGCCTCCACTCTCAAGGGCTTCCTGTAACTTTTGGTTTTAGATGACCTCTCAAAAAGTCTGGTCAGTCACATGAAACCTGCTGTTTGCATCCATTAGCACAGATCTACGTGGGATGAGAGCCATAAAAGACAAAAAACATCATCAGGAGAATCCCTAGAAAGAGGGTAAAGACAATGCATCCTTGTTCAGACAGGGAGGGGATGAGTAGAACCAGCAACAGGAGGTGAGATTACCTCATCTCACAAACGCTATTCTCTCTGTTTTTCCAAGAATGTTCTACATTGTGAAAGCCCATGCTTAAACTGCATCAAGATAACCTGAGTCCTTCGCTCTGAAAGACTTTAATTGGGATTTAACTGGTGGAACAATTTATACTTTTCTAATAATAAAGTCCCAGGACGCATGTAAATGGGCCAGCTGAAACGATAGGTGGAAAATATTGAGATTGGATGGGATTGTCTCTAGGCAATGAATGTTGGGTCTTCTGGATATTAACAAGGCTTAACTCTGAGATTTTTATCCTTATCATTTTAATTTGAGAACTATTCTACGAAATGCATAGCAAGGTACATTTATTTAATGTGAAATTTAAATAGCCTAGTTTGGGTGAACTTAAGGAAAAGGGTTATCCTGTAAGGTGTTTTGTAGGTGTCCTAACTACAATACAAACAAATACAAACAAAACCACAGAAATTCACCACTTTCAGGATTTTTCAGACACAGTGGGCATCACTACCAAAGAACAATCAGCTCTCCTAATTAGGCCCATATTTGAGTCGTATTCAATAATACGGCTACATCAAAACTCGGCATGTACCAGAACTGTCGCTGTCCGCAATTAGTAAGAAATTAAACTCCTCTGAAAGCAAACATCGCACAATAAAACCAACGGAACACCAACTCTCCTGAATCATGTCTGATCCATGGTAACGATTCCATGAATCCCTCATTTCCGACCATTAAAACCTTGATTCTTCATCACTGCATGGTTAACTAGAACTGCCACTGGTGTACGTCAGCCTGCAGTCGAAACAAAAAGACAAGGCCTGACTCACTGTCTTATGGTAAAGGGAAACAAGCACATCGACTGTCTCAAATGTATTGTTTATGAAACAGAAGAGAGATCCGTGCGTATTTTTAAAGTCTCTGGCCATCTATATTTTCCTTAGTTTTGAATGCCCTGTGTGCACATGTGCAATCAAACCTATGACAAATGGCTTGAGGGTGTAGTATATATTTAGGGTAGAGAGTTGAGATGGGCTTTAGGGGTGCAGTGGTCTGGGTTTGGTTGCCAGGAGTTATCATATCTCTAGGATGCACTGTAGAAAAGGAGGTTACGACAAGATCCAGGGGACGGTTTGGGTCATTCTGAATCCTTTCACACAACGCAAATCAAACAGACTCTTCATTAATTAAGCGCAGCACTGCTCTTGCCACCATCTATCACATTTTAGAATGCTTTCAAGCTCTGGGAATGTCTTAGGCCTACTTGTAAGTCGTCGTCGTCCCCACAAACAAACACAGGCAAGCCTCCATGCTACTTGCGTCAAACCTGCGTTCAGTCACGACTAAAACTCACTCCTTGAATCTCTTTCTTCTCCAACGAAATCCTCCTAAAATTACTGAACTTTAAATCGCTGCCTAAAAATGTTCATCCACTCGGCATGTTTAATATTGAATACATTAAAATGTCCTAAACAGTTCATTGTAAAACGTTTTGTTTGTTTTACTACTGTGTATGGACTATTGTTTCCTAGGACGTTTCTATGCTACCGTTTCTTGAATGCGTCAACAGAAAACAAAAAAATTCTGTTTATTTTATTTTTTTTGCCGTGCTTTGTAAATCTATTGTAAATAGGAAAGCATCATCAAATTGGTTGATTTATTGATTTATCTGGCACTGTGTCTTAAATGATGAAATAAATGAAGAATACACTTTATTTACTTTATATTATTCCGGGACGCAAAAAACTGCAAAACTGCAAAGTTTCACAGATGATACTGAATAACCTGCGTAACAAAAACGGAAATAAAAAAGTCAGTAAACAGTTAATAAACGCAAAATGTATCGTGCATTTGCCAATTGTTCAAGGCAATCCACCCAGTGGCGCCAAATGCATGGGAAATAACAACCTGGACAACCTGTATTTCAATCACTCAGGTAAATCACTAGCATTACTTAATGTGTCGACTGTACTGTAACATCGCAAGATTACGGATTTTTTTTTTGGGGGGGGGGGGGTTACGATGTTTATGGGATGTAATAATTGAAGTTGCACATGAAACTGCAATGTATACTTTGAAATGTTTTCATGGATATATGAATGATCGCAACATTTGAACATGCAGGGGGGTAAAAAAAACGTTTAGAATGCCTTTCGGCATTCGCTGAGCCTTATTTAAAGCATACTCACATGTCATGGTGATAATATCCAGACGTGTCTCGGACCGTTTTCACGGATTTTAAACAATGTGCATCAATGCCGCCGTTTTCCTCCTTCGAGTCCCTCTCATTTTCCTCCTCAGAGAAAGAGACGCGCTTTAGGTACTTTCTACCTTTCGCTGACATACAGACAGCCGCTATTCCTTTCCCAGAACACTACTCGGTGATTTTCTCCAATGGTGTGCGCCTCACTGAGCTCCGGGACGCGGCTGGATGAGCGTTTCGCCGTAAGTATCTCTCCTAGGTGCGAGTGGGTGCTGCTCGCAGCTCAGTAGTTTGCTGAAGTGAACTGCAGGGGGATGTGGATGTCCAGCCCCGCCAATCCCCGTCATGTTGGCGACATCATCATCATCATCATAATCATCATCATCATCATCATCATCATCATCATCATCATCATCATCATCATAATCGTGCTCTTCATCACACAGCAAAACTACCACAAAGAAATCATAGCATAAGAGAATTACCTTCTTTTTCCATAATCTGAAATTAATTTTTTCATCACACCTGTGAGCACAAGGAAATAAGGTTTCCAACTTGGCCATGAACATTTAGTTGTCTCATAAATGCCACACATCAATTTCTTGGGACGTTCTACAGCCAGTTGGCCACTATTGCCCAGGTCAGCTCCTAAATCATTCCTTGCAGAGATGGACGGAGAGAGTCAGGCCGTTCAGTGGTCATGGTTGCTCAGCCAGGATGACAATTTCTAGACAGCGACCAAAATAGGCCGCCAGGCATGCTGGAGGTGCATGGCCTCTTGGCTGGCCGGCTGAAAGTTGTGCTGAACCAGTTGCCATTACCGAGCTTCAGCCAGGTGCATGAGTCTCGCGGTGCATCTTATGAAATTACTGAGCTTTTCAAATTTTTCTTATTTTTTGTTGTAAGCACTATTTCGGAATACAACCGCCAGGTGAAGTATTGGGGGTTTGATCAGATAAATATTATTTAGATTTAATGGAATATGAGGTCAGTTTTTTTATTATTAGTCCTGAGATTCCTGAGGGCATTTGACTTTGAGGTATTAAACATATAGGGCAGTATTGTACTCTACCTCCTGTGCAATAAGGTTTAGCTTTTCAATTGTCATTTTGAACTGTCTGAATAAACAAGCTACAGGCTGCAGACCAGACGTTGGAAGTCTTTATTAAATCTGAAAAAATCTGCAAATTATTTAATAATACTAATTAGTTTAAGGACAACCCCCAAAAAATCTAAATAAAATAAAATGGGGTATAATTTTAAAGACTGTACTGTTTAATGTACTGTTGTAGCCAAAAAGCACTTTTCTAGTAAACAGAAGAACAAGTAGACAACAAAGTTAATGGACCCAAAAACATTAACACCGGTGGTAATGACTTTTTGTTCATTCATGTTTATTCATTCCTTTCTGTATTCAACAGGTGCTAGATCAGGACAGCAGTTTCAGATGTTTGTTTTTCGTTAGGTGAGATAAGAACGACATGCATTGCTTTTTAATTCCTCACATCAGCCGAGAAGTTCTATTAGGGTTGATCTGTAATGACCTGACGGGAAAGTCGGTACGCATGATTTTAAAGCCAACCAAATGATTAAACAACTGTTAATGAAACCATCTCTGCGAGACTTGTGCACAATACCCTGGTTCCCCTTGAAAAGGGAACCTTTGTTTCTCTTAAAACAATGTGCGAGGTGCATCTGTCAAAGCTAAAGGCAAAGCAATGTTCTCCACAGCCAAGTCAACCCTCCTAATTTTCTCACCTCATTAGGCCTCTGCTAATGCATACGGACTTGGAGTGGTGGGATCTGGCCACCATTTCTCTGGGAGAGGTACTTACTCAACCTGACCGCTTTCTAAAGTTGTGAGGGCTTTTTTTTTTTTTAGTAACTGTATCATTATACTTTCCAGTAGTGCAGGTGTCACAGTTTGCCTTCACTTTTTGTGTTCTGTCAACTTCTAGCTCTTATCCAATTACCATTCCACAGACCCATTTGCACTGTTTTTCTTACTTCCATTTTGATTTGCCCTGCACCTCCCCACTTGATTTTCTGTTTTTTTATTTAAACCCCGCACTTCTCCTCAGTTGGGGCGAGTTCTTGTTTTTGTGTTTTGTTTTGTGCTGTTCTGCGTTTGTTTTGTTTTTGTGGTTGGTTCTGGTTCTGGTTCTGGTTCTGGTTCTGGTTCTGTATTTTGTTTGAAACTTAGTTAATTAAAATCCAGTTTATTATTTGGAGCTGCGCATGGGTTCGTTTTTGCTTTGGTGCACCTGTACCGCGTGATGGCAGGCAGTAGTTGGAGGCAGTAAACTTGTTTTTCATTGCAAGTGTGTCTTTTTGGATTGCAGTTTCATATATGTACTTTCCAGAAGTGTTGGCGTAGGATAGGCCACCTTATAACATTAGTAATTAGTTTTCTGACAAATATGCAAATTGCGTCAATATAAAGTGTTTACATTATACTTCATTACCGTGCAATGAAAAATGAGCGGATGTTATTTATAATATATTATATGTCTGTTCTTATACAGATCTTAACCCAGAAACACATCTGGTAATATTAAAACCAAGATGATCCTTTTTTAAGAATTTGTCTTTGACAGTCCGAAATGAAGACAAGTACCAGCAATGTTCTATCCACCTCTGAAGGACGCTGGGTCTTCGAGACCCATTATTCATACGCTTGCAGTTGAGGCAAAGCAATTTGTCTTTTGTTTCACTGTTTCACAGTTTCACAGCATCTTAATGAAATCGCTCACACAAACAAAAGAAGAAGAAAAAACACATCTAGACCATAATGATCTCAACAAACGTTTATCTGCCTCTGTGGCAATATAAGCCATTTATTTTTATGAATGATGCTAGTATGTTTCTTCTTAATGGGTGTCAGTTTCTGGAATGACTACAATGTAAACATAATTCCTTATGATCAGTCTGAAACCCGCGGTTAAGTAAGGACACTTTATTACAGTATCGCACAACACCCCTTGCTGAATAAAACCCATAATGAATAAATGAACAGATGCGGCTCAGGTTACATTCTGAGATTAATTTGCTAATGATACCCCCCAAGCTTTACTGCTTTCATTACCGATATCCATGGAAAACCACGCTTTGTCTTAAATGCAACGGTAATTTAAAATAGGCTATGCGTGAGAATAAAAAAGTATAGTATTGGCTGTATAGTCTAACGTGATTATTGTTTTGTATACACTATCTCCAATTGGTGCCTTGCTTTTATGCCCGATATCAGATTGGTTGGATGGGCGTTTGTCTATAGCTGTCACGGGAAGGTAGACCGTAGATGTAAATAGTGAAAAGGGGAAGAGTGGAAGGGGAATGTTTCGGGTGATTTAAATGTCCCTTTCTTGGAACGACACAGAGACAATATCCCCGTAATGTTATGTGGGAAAATGAGACACAGGCGAACACATTTTCTTCCGAGGTATGTCACGCATTTCTTTGTGTTTTCAGTGTTTCCGAGCGCATTTGGGTGCGGCCTGCGCGGACAACACATTATGCACCATCAGTGGGGTGCACGGTGCGAAAAAGCAGCAGTTTGTGTTCAAGTGCACTATTTCAGTAAATGACGAACACATCGGAAGGGCTGTATTATAACTGACTAGCAAGCAATGCATAGTTACCGAGACTTCACTGCTACCAGTTCGGTCAGCCATTAGCATTAACTGTCATTAACATGCATCGAAAGTGGCGGTTGCCATGCTAGCTAGCATGCTAAATTTTAAACAGCGTTTAGCATATTCCTTGTGTTATAGCGTTATGTTCTTCAACTTAGCGCGAATTCGATTATAGACGATAATATACAGCTTTTCCATGAAATTGTAGCTTGGTCCGTTGATATTTTCCTCTGCTTAACACTGGTGTCAGTGTGGATAGCCTGCGTGGGGATGAGGATGATGTGTGTGTTAACGTTCAACGTAAATATGTTTTACGATCATAACGGAGTCTATAGACTGCCCTAGTTACCCAGCTAGCTTTCCCAAAACTCCGTTGTATTTCTCATACTGCTTCTTATGAAAAACGTGTATAACTCCTTTATTCACTATGCTGGCTAGCTGATCACTGTAGCATTCGTTAGTTAGTTAGTTAATTTCAACCGAATAATTATCAAAGACTAGCTGCATTCAGGGTTCATTGGAAATTCTTTTTAAAATTCTCATTGCCTAAGAAGCATGTAATGGAAAAACTGTATTTCTGAATAGGAATACTCTACTAAGATTAACATTTAAAAACAAACAAACAAAAAAAAAACTTGTTTTATGGAGAAATCGTTTACTTTTTCTAAATGTAAATTTTAACTCAAGATCAAATTTCAGTTCCACTGTCTTGGTTTTTAATATTCATGGATGTAGTTTGCACGATTGTCGTGAGCAGAAACATGGCCGTGTGGCTCTTCGTGTTAACCATTAAAACCGAATTCTATGGGTTTTCTTTTTTCTTTTTT
This sequence comes from Hiodon alosoides, assembly GCA_025775065.1. Classification (NCBI taxonomy): domain Eukaryota; kingdom Metazoa; phylum Chordata; class Actinopteri; order Hiodontiformes; family Hiodontidae; genus Hiodon; species Hiodon alosoides. The sequence continues at coordinate 33,905 of JAOYSI010008172.1, read as the reverse complement.
TTTTCCCTGGGAATTCCTCCGGACACTCACACTCTTTGAAGTTGCAGTTAATTATTATTATTACCCTGTGGTAATTATACTACAATGTTTTCCACACCACCTCTTGTCCCCAGACCTTGCCAAGTTCTCTGTTAATATTACAAAATGCAAAATATTTGTGCCCAAATAACTAGGCTACACACTTCCTCTGTGCCTTTGTATGTAAAATATGAAAGAGTAACACCATTGCACGTGGGCAAACAAATTTAAAAATAATAATATGGTGTGGCCATGTTCACAATTTGATATGGCAGTACTTGTGATTATAACTTGTTATAAATATTAGCATACCATTTTTTTTTTGGCTCCCGTTACTGTAGACTACCAACCTACCTGAGCTAATCGCTTGGTTCACTTATGGTAATGAGTGCTTTTGCTTAAGTTTAACCGATGACGCACACAGGCACAGACCACCATGCGCCGAGCATCAGACTGGGAGGAGGGCTGTTGGGGAACAGGCCCGCTGGGAAGTTGGTGGTTTGATGTTTTGGTAATAGAAGGCCCTGTATTAAGGTCGGTAGGCTGTATTACTCTCTGGAATGCTGTATGGGGATTCCAACCACATGTGCCGGCGCAATGCACAGTGTATTAGATCAATGAGTCCCTAGCTTCCGGCTCAATGGAGTTCTTTTCAGGACAAGTGCAGGAAGTAGAGTCTCACTTGTGAGGGAGCCATGGTCCTAGGGCTCTCTGAAGGACTTAGAAGTGAAAAGGCTGGATATTTGACCTTCACCGGTTTTCACTGAAGGTTTTCACATATGTAACATTTTATTTTGATGAATGCTTTTACTTGTGAAAGCTGCAAACTGAAGCGAGTTCCACACGGAAAACGGTTAAGATGTTTGTACACAGCCTGGATAAGCCAAAGCCAGTTGTGCCTTGCCGATTCTGCTGTGTTGTATCGGGGGGTTGCCCCAGAGGCGAATAGACTGCTGCCCGTGCTGGAGACCAGTGGGGCTGGAGACCTCCTGTGCATGTCTGGTTTATGGTTTAGATATGAGGGAGGCTTAGCTAAATCTGTGCTGAAACTGTGCTCAGTGGTCGAGCATAGCTGACCTGTCTCACATGTGAAGTGAGTCTGGTTTATGGTTTAGATGTGAGGAAGGTTTAGCTAAATCTGTGCTGAATGCGTGGCGTTCGAGCGTGGCTGACCTGTCTCTCAGATGAACTGAGTCTTATTTCTGTTTTTTCTTTGCTGGAGTTTATGTGACAGAAACCACTGAACTTAACATTGTGGGTTCAAATGAACCCCGTTGAAACTCCTTTGGTGCCCTTATACCAGATACCGTTGCCCGGGTTTATTTAGGTCAAATACTATTCAAATTTATTTGTGAGTAAAATGTCGCAATTGTACTAATCCCTGTTTTATCGTAAGCCGATACAGTGCTCTGTATTGTCAGATTTGTGTAGGGAAAGTAAAGCAGAACAAAACAGGGGCCATTTCCAATGTGGTGTAACGACCACAGAAACGCAAGGTTATTTCAGTGCGTGTTTTCCCCCTACACAGTTCTGTGTGCTGTTGTTTTTGTCAGTCCTGTTTTAGTTCAGACTGGGTTTTCCTGTTCTCCTCTTCCACTCCGTTGTTTCTTACGGTTGTTGTCAGTGCTAGACCAGTCTGTCACGGTCTTCCTGTCAGGAAGGACGTTGACAACATGAGCGACAGCTGAATGAACGCGATGTCATGGTGCCAAGTCTTTTTAGGGCCCCTTCCTTTACGTGTCACCCTGTAGTCACATAAACAGGACGTAGAGCTCAGAATATTGACACAAAACATATTCCTATCACAAAAACGTCACAACGTGAACTGGTTATAACGGACTTTGTGGTCAGAACCATTTGGTGTGTTACTGTGGATTGGAGCAGTATGTGTATAAGTTTGACTCGTTTGTTGGGGGGGGGGGGGGTTTGTAGAGTAATGACTCAGGCTTGTAACAGTGGAGACGTTGAATCCGAACGTGACCAGCACGTTGAAAGTTCTGTGAGCAGTGGGCTACCGATCCAAACTCATAATTATGCAGCGGACTCAAGGTCGAATGTTGATCACATCCTTGCCCTGGGACGAAGAAGAGCTGGGAAGGCAGTGCAAATATCCTGTCAGAATGCGTGCGGAAGTCTCCATTTCATTCCAGTTATTTGCCCTTCAGAGGGAGAAACCATCTTTAAGGGTTTTTTTTTTTGGGGGGGGGGGTGCTGAGAAAAATAAAGATGAAATTAAAAACCTGATCCCAGATCTGCGGCCGTATCTTAACAAATAATGCATTGAGTCATCGGGGAGGCTCAACGCCAGCACAGTCCTGTCAACACCTTGGTGAGCTCTGCAGTGTCATTTGCTCTGCTTCACTGTCCAGGGCGGGGCTGGCTTGTCATCCGACGTGCCATTCAGCCCGTTTCGGTGAAGTGGGCGTGTTTAGGACCGGCGTGTTTTTCAGATGCACCGAATGATCACGGCTGTTGTGTGACGCGTTAGAAGTCTCAGATCCATGACAGGAGTGACAGGGCTCCAGGCGGCTTAATGAGAATTAATGCCGTCGCGTGCTTCGGGGTATCGATCATGGTCGACAGAATAGGTTGAATGCTTCCCGGCTGAGGTGGTACAACCTGGGTTTGCACCCTGTGCCCGTGAAGCGCTAGTGGTGACGGTGCAGACTTGTGAGTCGACAGTGGTCCTGTGCTGGGTTGACAGTGGGGAGAAATCCGCTGTCTGTTTATCGTCATTTTTTTTTATTACTTCCAGCACGTTTCACAGCTTCGGTCCAATCTAAATATGTGGCCAATTTGTTGCCAGATGGTGGCTCACTCTGGAGGTTTGAATAAAACCAGAATCCCTTATGGTAAAACCGGTGTGTTTTGATGTTTTTGGTTTTTTCTTTTTTCTCGAGGGGTGAGGAGACTGTGTGCCAGTGTGGGTGTGGCCACGATTGTGTTGGTCCAATAGGGATGGCTTGTTTGGCATCCATATCCGAGGGCCTCCTAGTGGCGACTTGTCTCATTCACGACACTTGAGTTCTGTGATTTGGTTCGACAACCTATTCATGGGTGTGGGTGGGCCATTTTAGTTTATCCTATATTTACTTGAGTTTTCAGGTGTTGGTTGTGCAGATGAGGAGAGAAGCTGAGACTTTTGAGAACTTGCAGGTCTGGCTGTAGTCCTGATGAGTATTTGTCCAGCCTGTAGGCAGTTTTAAGTTGGATCTCATGGGGAATGTAGGGCGAGGTCAGCCAGTAGCCTGCAGATTGAGCCTTGCTCAATTCCTGTGCCACAGCACTCAATCAAACAACAACTAAACGGTCAGTATCACGCTATCCTGTAAACAGTAGTATGCAGAACTAAACTGAAACCATTGTAAATAGGAATTTGAGTTGAAAAACTTCAACTCACGATCGAGTGTTCTCATTGATTGAAATCCATCAGCATTCTACGCAGAATGCGTTTCAGCCTGCATAGAGAGATATGTCTAGTAGGGCTGCAACTAGGGTTGCACATTTTGGGGAATATTCAGCGGTGGAAACTTTCTGTGGGAATTAACGGGAATATATGGAAATTTACGGAAATATATGCAAAGAAAAACATTAAGAAATCCAAATACAATACACATTACCTGTGAGCATCAGAGGTGAACCAGTTGCATACACAGCTCGAGCAAGACATACATCAGCATTTCTCCGACTACGTTCCTCCATTGAGTCAAAAAAACCTTCTGATTCCAGGAGGACCGTGAGCTGTTGCTATCAATAAGGTGTCTGATTCATCATTTTCACCTCGAACAGAAGTAGAGGGACTTTTGTCAGAGCTTGCTTGTTGTGAGCGCTGAGGGAACTTTATGCACTTGGCCAGATGATTCTGCATCTTTGTTGCACAGTATTTGCAAATGTACACAGCTTTTCCTTCTTCATTAGCTGCAGTGAAATGTCTCCACACCTCAGATAGTGCCGGTGGCATTTTCCTGTAAAGATTAGAAAAAAATATGTAAAAAAAAAAAGTACAATTCCATGTACAGATAAATAGTTAAGCAGTTAGATTAAACAACTCATTTGTAAGATAAATGTTTTATAATGATACGGGTGAATTAACACTCCTCAGTTAGCAGGCTCAAGCAAGCTTAAACCCACATGGTAGTAAAAACTAACTAGCAGATTTTAACAAGTTAGAAATGATTTAAACACACTTTGCTGTAGGCTACTATTTACTAGTTCACAAAAAATCATGTATGTCATCTAAAATATATTCGCCCCACCCAGTATTGTAATCAAAACTTACCAGAAAGCATGTAGTCCTTGGCTAAGACAGTGTAGAAGTGTGGGCATTTCATTACTTTCATTAGATCTTGAGAATCAGCTGTACATGTGATTGAAGAATGCACTGTGCATGCAGGTTTGCAATTCAGTTGAATTGGGGATAGTTTAACCAAAATATGCCACAAGACCTAGAATTGCCTTAAGTGTATCCCACAAACAATGTTCACTGTTATAAGCTAACTTTTTTGATGAAAAATTCCCCAAATTCCCGTGCTTAACTCCCCAGGGAAAATTGCTGGAAAAATTCTGGAAATTTACCGGAAAGTTTCTGACCCTTTGCAACCCTAGCTGCAACGATAAAATCGAACATCGACATTTTTACAGATTTTCCTCCTTATTTACGATCAACGATAATAAAACTGGATCATCGATAATTGCAAAGTTTTTTTAAATTTCTGGAATTTATTAACTAAATGTTGCTCCAAACTTCCTATATTGGCATTTAAAATTACAGGACGCAGAATTAATATGTCTGCTTGAAATACCTACACTAATACCCGGCACTAAAGTTCAAATATATCTCCTCAAGTCCAGCGCGAAACTGATTAATTCTATTTCGGTTTGTTTTCATATATGAAAGATGTCTGACAAAAGTGACAACACGGCGGTTAGTACAATTGTCACACCAACCAGTATGAAAGGCAAATACTGGCGTCATTTCTGTTTTTGGACGATTGGAGGGCAGATTCAAAATATTTAAAAAAATAATTCAAATTCACATTCACAACGAACAGTTTTGGACTGTTACAATTCTGTGATCTAGTTGCATATTTCTTAAGGAAAACACAAAGTAAGTAACTTACTGTACATGAACTTGTATATGTTTTAATTTGAAAGTTTATATTTTGTGTACCTGGGTACTTTAACGCATTTTTTTTTTAGTTTGACTTTTGACCGTCATCCATTTTTTTTCATTAGATGATGAAACAGAGGGGCGTGAGATACTAAAACGTTGTAAGAGTATAATATAGAGGTGTCTTATTTTGTGTTTGTGTCGATTTAAAAAAAACATTTTTATCGATCGATTTGATATTGTGGGTTAAATTATCGATTTCAGTTTTTGGGTTAACCTGACACCCCTAATGTCTAGCCAAGGTGGTAGACCCACATCGGTCACCCTACAAAGGCAGGTGTTAGACCCCTCTGAGTCTGCGATGATGAGGTGGTACAGGCAGCGGAGATAACTACATCAAGGAGGTTTTGGGGGCTGTTAACCCGTGGGCCCACGCTGCACCGCCTCTGCTGTATGACGCAGACCACCGTCCGACAGCACAAGAAGATGTGCTTCCCTCTCCTTTCGGGAGCGTGCCTCCTGTCCTCCCCCTGTCGTGCGTGGTTAACGGCCCACTGCGGATGCTCTCTTCCTATCCAGGACTGGGCTTGGTAACAGCGGCCTGCAGTGATGGAGGCCAAAGGGAATGACAGCGCCTTCCCCAGCCTGGGAGACCTGGACAAGTTCCTCGTCAAGCACAACTCCAACTTCGTGTGGCTCCTCGTGGGTGAGTAGCGCGCCGCCGTTAGCTGGGTTTTCTTTAGCTCAGTACTGTAAACACACACACCACCTGCTGTGCACTTTACTAGCATCCCTATTCTTCCCTCTAAATGAGGCTTTCCGATGCCCGAACCACTAGGCCCACTTCATGGGAAACACGTTATTCGTTATATATTTATTAATTGATTAATCCAGAGGAATGTACAAAAAGTGCAGAGACCAAGCTACAGCCTTTGGTAGAGTGTTGCTGGAAGGTGCTTTCTTTGAGAAAGTATACTAACAATACACCGCTGGGGTTTTGATAACAATCAGCAAGCTGAACTAGGTCCTAGCTACAAATCGAATACAGGAGCCAGGTGTGCTGTGCTAATGTGGAGCACAAAATCACGTGAGCCCGCCGTTTCCCTGGCGATGACAGGAATGCCAGACCCTCTGCAGCGATCTGATTGGGTTAAAGTCAGCCAGTCATCAGCAAGGCCCCGAATAGTTAATTAAATCCCCGTTAGCGCTCTCAGGTAGCGCCAGCCCGCGGCGCCGTGCCCGATTCCCTGTGGGGTTTGGCCATGATTGATCAGCTGTCCTGCCCTGCTCCAGATTGATTCAATTTCCTCACATGTACTTTGCACGCTGTTTTATTGTTTACTGCTCCTGCCGGGCCCGTACAACGGTGACGCATCGTTCACCCCCTCACCCCCATCCTCTGCACACTTACATCTTTGAGGAGTCTTCTGAAGGGAAGGCTGTCCTCACAAGGCCTGACAAAGCCTGGGGCGAACTGTCTGTTGTGCATGTGCGCGCATTGGGTCGGGCGGCCCGGAGCAGAGGCCCATCCTTTTACCTTCCCGAAACGGCGGCAGCCTGACCCGTGAAGTATTCATGAAGTCATTGAGCCATACACGACTGAGTAGTGTCCGATCACCACCCGGCTGTGGTGGGGTCTCTCCCTGGCCCGCTCTGATTTCTCCCCGACTCTGAAAGCACTTGTTTCCAGTTCCACTCCTTTGTGCCAGAGATCCAGACGGCATCAGCTCTGCGCTGACGTCGCGGCCCCGATAAAGAGTCAGTGATGCAAACCTCTTGTTTCCACGTCAACTTCATCAAGGTTTTAAACCCTTTCAGAGGGCCTCTGATAACCTCTCTTATCGTTCTTTAGGAAAGGCCACGTTTGGAATAATTTTACGTTTCTTATTTATTTCGTCCTGAAGCTACTATCCTGTCCTGTGGATGGATCATTTATTTGACGTACTACAACTCGCGGAACATCGGTCTGATATTGACCCTGATCATCAACAGGCTCTATAAAAATGGATATATTCATATTGGTGAGTATTGACATTGCTCTGTATAAATGTTATTAGGTTGTAGGAGTTAGTTATAGTAATCATTACTATGGTTATTAGTAATCATATTAATCATTGTAGCCGATCCTTTGAGCACAGGACCTGGTCATTAATATTGACTGGTTGTACATTTGTGTTTGTGTTGAATTAATCCTGACGATTATGTGGGGCGTATGCAAAGACCTGTATAAACTCACCTTTGCTGGCAATTTTTCGATTGGTTTGGCTGAGGTGAACTAATACAACTGAGTGACACTGCTAGATGTCTCCTCTGGCTCTGCCTGACTATTTCTGACCCCGCCACCCCTCAGCTCTGACCCCGCCTCCCCTCTGCTCTGACCCCGCCTCCTCTGCTCCACAGGCTCTTTCTCCTTCTCTGTACTGTCGGGGAAGGTCATGTTCAGGGATGTGTACTTCATCAACGAGGACATGTCCATCAGGTGAGGCAAAAGCTCGCCCACCTCTCTCTTTCTAAGGCCCTCAGCTCTCTCACCCGCCAATGAACATCAAACAGGCAGGGCGAGCTCTCTGCCCCAGTGAGGATCTTGTTTGTATCGCCACCACACCGCTGCTGCCACTCTCCCTCCCTCCCTGCTGGCAGCCCCAGGGCACTTCAGTGGGAGGCTGTCAGCACTGCCGCATGACAGGCTTTTTAACGTTTTCAATGTGGTTGAGCTTGGCACCGTTTCCCTCATCCCTCACCCACAGCAGTTTTCGCTCTCATGGTGTTTCTGTGTTAGCTTGTCACCACGGGGGTCACGGCGGCCCGTGCAGTAAGCCGTCCATGCGAAAGGGGCCGTTTCCTCTCCCAGCGGTTACTGTGGGAAGGTCAGACATTCAGTGGCATCATCCAAACTCACCCACAGAAAAAGGCATTGCCTGGCTTTGGTTACTACATGGGGATCCATTTGCCTGGGTTGGATTTTGATGCAGAGAAAACAAATGGAAAATTGCCTTGAATGGGATTGCTTTTTCAAGAGTCCGTATTCACAAAACCGGGCTAGGAGCCAACTTGCTGGACCGTGGCGTCTCTGGCTTCACTGCCTTGATAGACAAGCTTGCCAGCTTGAGTGTGGAGATTAGCTAATCTTCGCTGTCCTCAGCTCTCCGCAGCCGCTCCTGCGATCCAGCTACTCTGTTGCTTTTCTGATTTTCTCCCGAGGGCTCTGGGTTTGTGTGTCATCTCTGCCTCTTGTTTCAGGATCCAAGACGGCTTCCTCATATTCCGCTGGTGGAAGATGTACAACCCCAAACAGAAGCAGCACGGTGAGGATGTGCCACTCACTGTGGAACGGGGATTCAGATACGAGCCCTAGGCGTTTGTAGCTTGTGTTCAACTTCTGTTTCGTCTCTGTTTGTGCAGTCTTTGGAAGTCGGTGACATGGGAATTTATCTGCTGCAGATATGTAGTATGAGCTAAAAGACTTTTGCTTAAAAACTGCTCGGGGGTTGGAGCTTGGTGCAAGCAAATGCATTTGTCAGTGCAGTGGATGGAGTTGAGCTGCCGATGGGTAACCATTTGTTAAGGACCGAGAGAAGTAGTAAGAAATGTCAAGCCACCACCGCCAGGTCCTTTTTGCGCAGTCCTGCATTACAGTGCTGAAGGAAAGACATGACGTAATAAACCTGAGAGAAATACGGCGGCTGTGACTGGCTGAAGAGGGGTCAAGACCCCGCCCCACTGAGAATGGACATACGCTCGAATGACGGAGAATGGATGGTTATATGAGGTGTTAAATAGTGACACCTAGTGGACTCTCAACACGAAACAGAAACTTGCCACATGTTAATTCTGAAGGAAACTTTAAATGATGTCTAATATTAGTGCATTCCAGACCGCTTTCTGGCCTTCAGTTCTAACCTGGATGGAGTGATGACAGTATCCCTGCAGACAGTTGGGTAGGAATGTGCTCATGACTGCAATCATTTTATTTAATTCTTATCTTTACAGATCCGAAGGCTGAAACAAGACTCTACATGACCGTGAACGGGTTCGAGTTCCACGTGTACAACCGCACCGACCTCTATGCCCGACTGCAGGAGACCTTTGGGCTGGAGCCGACCCTAATTCCACCCAAGAAGGATGAAGACAAAGGGAAGGACGACAGAGAAAATACGCTCGACAGGTGTCCCCACGAAACAAGCATTTTTCAGCTGTTCCACCATCCCCGGTGTCCCCATGAAACGAGCCTGTTTCAGCTGTTCCACCATCCCCGGTGTCCCCATGAAACGAGCATTTTTCAGCTGTTCCACCATCCCCCGGTGTCCCCATGAACCGAGCCTGATTCAGCTGTTCCACCATCCCCGGTGTCCCCATTAAATGAACATGTTTCAGCTGTTCCACCATCCCCGGTGTCCCCATGAATCGAGCCTGTTTCAGCTGTTCCACCATCCCCGGTGTCCCCATTAAATGAACATGTTTCAGCTCGCTTCTCCAACCCTGGATGAATCTGAGCTTTGAGCCCTTGATTTAATTTAGTAATGAACAATATAAAATCTAATAAAAGATCGCATTTGAACGTCTCATTGGAGAGGCCAGGGTAAGTCAACATGGCCCACTCACTCTTAGGTCTATAGTACATTAGCTGTACCAAATATGAGTGTACATTGTGTTAACAAGCTTGACAGGAGTATATGGCGAAAATTTCACTTGGGAAATAGTTTTACTGCAACTGTAAGTGAAAATTGGGTGTGTTTTATTGGTCAGTGCACTGATAACGACACGCTCCATTTGTGTGAAAGCTGTCTGCTGTCTGCATTTGGTCTATAAGCCTATATGGTTTTTTTATATCACCCTGACGCCTTTTCTCTCTCCCTCTGCTGTGCCAAGTGTCACCATCAGCACCGATTCCCAGGATCCCTCCTCCTCCTGGAGGTCCCTCATCCCCGTCATCAAAGTCAACATCAGCACGGTGAGCGTCCTCCCTGTCAGAGACGTATCTGCGTGTGGTGTCTGTGCGCCGTCGCTCTGCGCGTGGTGTCTGCGCGCCGTCGCTCTGCGCGTGGTGTCTGCGCGCCGTCGCTCTGCGCGTGGTGTCTGCGCGCGCTGTGGCTCTGTGCACTGTGTCTGTCCCGAGTTTTCAGGGCTAACGGGGCTTTTATATGGAAAGACGGGGGATGAGCACGTCGTTATCATTTACGGCCTCCAGCGTTGCTGAATGAAATTAGTCTGCTTGCACAGCAGGTGGCATAGCTTTATTGGGCAATATAATGTAATATGAATAGTTTATAATATAATGTTACTGGCCTCTCCTGAGAAATAATTCATGTTATTTTTTATTGTTCAGTCACTTAGCAGAGGCTGGTATCCACTGTGGCTTTACTCATTTACACTGCGGGGTATTTTCAAGAGTGATTCAGGGGTAGGACACGCAGTGCCAGGATTCCAGCTTCGAGATTTGACTGTTTAATCCCAACACTACATAGCCACCTGTCGTCCCAGTGTTGTATTCCTACTGTTTCTCTGTGTTGTTTTGAATAAAAATAGTGCAGGGCTTTGGTACCAAAAAAAAGTTTAAATTCTGTGATGTTTTTAAGTGAGATAAAGCAGAGGTGGATCTGGACATGAGTAAAGGTCTCGCCGGTGTAAGTGCAAGCATCGGCGGGCTCCGAAAATGGAGGCGTCCTGTCTGTGTGACAAGGTCTGCCTTTGATTTATGGCATTAAGCGAACCCAACCTCTGACTCCAGATCGGTCCTCTTGTTTTTGAACAGAAAATAAAGGTTTTAAGGTGGTCAGCTGATGGACAGTCAGTACGCAGAAAGGGTTTCTCACTGTTAAAGGATCCCGCGTTGTAATTAAGATAGAAACGTCGCTAACCGATCATCCTGCCAGCCAATTATATTGATTTTATCCTAAATTACTGGCTGTTCTGGTTTTTCCCTCTGCCTGTAGTTAAAATTATCTTGTCAGTTTGGTCTTTGTATGTGTCTGTGTGAGTCTCTGAGTAATTAATTGCATTGTGGGCCATGTGGCGTCCCCCCCAACTCAGGGCCGGCTGGCTTTCGGGAACCACTACCTCCCGCAGACACTGTGCGTGAACTTCGATGACGCCTTCCTGACCTACGCCACCAAGCCTCCCTCTAGCCACCTGGACCAGTTCATGCACATCGTGAAGGGCACGCTGGAGAACGTGCGGGTCATGCTAGTGCCCAGCCCCAGATACCTGGGCATGCAGAGTGATGAGTGAGTCAAGACGTGGGCCACTGTGAACCAGAAGGGGAATAAGGGCGCAGCAAATGGGGCGGAGGGGGGATCTTGGGAGCGTTTGCTTTTTATCTGCGTTGGCTTAAGTGAGCGGGTGCTTTGGTGTGATTGGTCAAGATCTGAACTGGCCACGTTTCAGGGGGTTCTGTTCTCAGACTGGCGACCACACAGCGTTCTGGAAGGAGTTTCAGGTTTCAGTTCGTCACGTCTGGAGACTCAGCTGTTTGCTACGGGAGGCCGCCGAGGCTATTTATCACGCTGCAGTCTAATTTCATTAACAAAGTCCATTTAAATGAGCCTGCCAAGCCAATAAATGACTAAAATTCAACAACTGGTGCAGTGGCAGACACTAGAAAGAGAAATGCACCATGGAAAACTGCTTTCAAAACAACTCTAATTACCAGGGAACTAATATCGAAGCAGCCTTGTTTTATTTAAGTTATTAAAGTCTCTGGTCTTGTAATCCTCCCTTTCTCCTTTTCCCAGGCCGCCCAGACTGATGGGAGAGGGGTTTGTGGTCATGCAGTCCAATGACGTAGACATCTACTACTACATGGACGAGCCAGGTATTAGCATATCCCAGCGGTGGGGCCCCTTATGTCAAAGCCTAAATTTTATTCAGAATAAACGATTATGTTAATATTAATGATTTATTTGAAGGCAGCTAGGCTTGAGTTGAACTGCAATAAGTGGTTACCCCTTTCAATTTAGCTTGCTGTTCATAATCGTTTTTTAGAAATATTTATGAGCTAAATAACATAAAATAATGAATATCTTTCGATATGCTTTTAAAGCTAGCATGTGACAACAGAGAACATGTTTGACATGGAAATGTACTTGCGTCTATATTGCAGCTAGTTGTTAAGAAAGGATCAGTAACTACATACCTACAGTACATACCACATGAAAATGTTTTCTCTGACAACCCCATCTCCCCGTGTTTGCGCTCACCCCGGTGGTATTTTGTTTGCGTAATGTCTCATCAGATTGGTCTTCACTGAAGTGTTTTACATTTGCTAGGTGGTCCCTTGGTGATCAATGTTCCTGCACATCGAATCACAGAATTACAAATAGCTGGTGGATTATGTTTTTTGTCATTCCTGTTTGAACATAAAGCAATATAAACCCTAAGAATGTGTCAAGGACATGCTGAATAACTGGTAGTTTTCATTGGCTAGTGGGGTTTTGAGTTCTGAAATAGGTTGTCTGTCACGTGTGTGCGTGCACGTGTGTGTGTGTGTGTGTGCACAGGCCTGGTCACAGAGGAGCTGGAGAACGGGGATGCAGAAACATGTGGTGAAGGCACCAAGCTCCAGGACCTGCCTCCCTGCTGGGGACTTGACATTGTCTGTGGGAAAGGAACGGACTTCAACTACGGGCCCTGGGCAGACCGGCAGAGGTGCGCGACCCGAACTGAACAATGAGCCCACGCTTCTCACACAAGCTCTCATGGCGAGGTGACTAATGAGATGTCACTCCGCTCTGCTCACCCCCGTGCAGGGACTGCCTGTGGAAGTTCTTCCTCCCAGCGGACTACCAACCCATGAAGGTGACTGACTTGGCCCGGCCTGGGAAGCCCCGGCAGATCCTGGCCTTTGAGCTGCGCATGAACATCATCTCTGACGCCACCATTGATCTGCTGTTCACCAAGAACCGGGTACCCATCTGTCCTCCTCTCTGACCTAGATCTCCTAAAAGTATGCCCCTCTGTCCTCCTCTCTGACCTAGATCTCCTAAATGTATATCCCTCTGTCCTTCTCTGATCTAGTTCTCCTCAAAGGGTTCCCCTCTGTCCTCCTCTCTGTCTTAGTTCTCCTCAAAGGTCACCCATCTGACCTAGTTTTCCTCAATGGTCACCCCTTGGTCCTCCTCTGATCTAACTGTCCTTGAAGGTTACCCCTCTGTCCTCTTCTCAGACAGTGTTGTAAAAAAGTAAAGGCATTATTGGTACCACACTTTTATTTATATTTATATATATATATATATATATATATATAATATAATATAATTGCCATTGGTTTATAGAATAACAGCCATTTGAACAGATGATTTCTCTGTTGTGATATTTTGATGAAATAGTTTTCTTTCCTTTTGTATTTAGGAAACGAATGCCATTCATGTGAATGTTGGTGCCGGGTCTTATCTGGAGGTCAACATCCCAATGACCGTGGGGGAGGATGGTAAGGTCCCCTGATGTCTTCACCAGCCCGTGTCGGATGCAGAACAACTCCTCATGAGGGTTCTAATGTGACTGATGCACCTTCTCTCCCACCCGCCTGCAGGCTACTCGCCCACCATCAAGGGTCAGTTGCTCCACGTGGACACCACCAGCAGCATGCAGTACCGCACCCTGCTGGAGGCCGAGATGCTAGCGGTGAGACCAAGATCCTGTTTCTTCACGCGTAACGGCACTGCCATTTCACCTCGGACCATCCGGCTTCTGTAGCTTTTCCTACGGTTTCCCAGCATTAGTAATCCGTTTTCAGCCTGCTGGTCCTCTCTCCTCCCTGATCTGTTATCAAGTGTGAAGTCACATGGGACAGTGCCCATTTCAGGACTGGTCTTAGTTGACCCAAATTACAGTCAGTGTCAACTTTTGCTATTCCCTTGTTTAATGGAGTGGTGTTCCATTCACTTGTTTTTTTATTAATGTAACTCTGCCCCAGTATTGCGCTGCTAGGCGAAGAATGGGCGTATAAAAATGATGTTGTATTCCCTGCCTGGTGTCAGTCGGGACGAATCTCCCGGGTGGTGAGATGAGAGCCCTACAGACAGTTAGCGGGAGCAGATGGCTGCTACGTCGCTGCCCTCCATTCACACCCGAGACAATTAAAAGGTTCTCATAGCGTGCCCTGTCCTGGTGTCGGAGTCGGGAGTAGGGGCGGGCTGGGTTTCTTGATGGAGGCGGTAACCATATGGGCTGAGTGGCGCCACGGGGAGGAGGGCGGGGGGGCGAGGGGTGACGGCGGGATCACGAGCGGTGGTGCCGGAGGGCTGCAGAGAGAAAGATATTAAAGCGGGGTGAGACCTCGACGACCTTCTGTCACGCTCAGTTGGCACCGCTTCCCCTTGCATGGGTGCCGCAAACGTCACGGTTTCACACAAAAGGCCAGCCCTGGGCACCATGTCTCTACGGCAATGCTGTAGATTCCTGGGCTTGTTTACCATCGCTTTCGTCTCCTGTTACACTGTGTTCGTAACGCTGTGTTCAAGCGCTCATGTACGACAGGCTGTTTTATGTAACACATATTGTTGGTTGCGGTGTAATATGAAAAGCTACTGTTTCTCCCCTAGTTCCACGTCAATGTGAGCTACCCCAGGGTGTGGAACATGCCCCAGTCCTGGCAGTGCGAAATCGAGGTGTACAAGGCCACCTACCACTTCATCTACGCTCAGAAGAACTTTTTCACTGGTGAGATATGACATTTTTAATTATAACTAAATAACTAACATGCCTTGTGTGTGTGCGTGTGCGTGTGCACGTGTATATTGGATCACAGTTGACTGTGACTCGGGGAACTTTAAATGCATTTGAGGAGAAAGCCTTCACACCACCACGGCATGGAGTGGTAACATGTAGTGTCTCTCCAGCCAAAGAGCGGTTTCCACGCACAAGGAGTCACAGCTGTGACATTGGCCTTAGACTCATCTTCACACTTCACTTTATGGCTATGAAGCGTGAAGGTAAATGAGCGTGTCTGTGTTAAAAGCTGTTATGATGTCCTGGATCTCTGCACGCTTGGATGCAGACACGTCCTGCAGTTGAATATTACTGAATGGAAAGCAGTCATGGTAACGGTGAAAGCTGTCGTCTCCAGGACAATTGGGCTGCACTTCTTTTTGACTCTATATAACTAAACTTGCAACATCCGTTAGCCGGATCAGGGGATCAGGGGTGTTAAAGAGCAGGTCCCGTAGCACAGATATTCCTTAAAACTTAATTTAGTCATTTTTTATCTGCTTTGTTTCCAGACCTGATCCAGGACTGGGCGAGTGACAGTGCCCCTGACATCTGTTCCTTCGTGCCGTACTCGTGGAACTTCAAAATCCTCTTCCACCAGTTTGAGATGATCTGGGCTGCCAATCAGCACAACTGGATTGACTGCTCCACCAAACAGCAGGAGAATGGTGCGTGAATCACAGCCTCACGGTCACTGAGCCAACACACACTGAGCAAATCAAAATTGCAGAACCGCCTTCTGAGTGGCTCAGCTGATAAATGCACCCGACTTTGCACTGAATAGTCGGGAGTTTGCACCGTTGGTCGGGAGGTGGGGAAGGTGGAGAAAGGGGGATGAAAAAAAAGTGTGAAGGTAGGAAAGGTGGGTAAATTGATAGTTGCCCGTGACTTTTCTGGGTTTATGTACGGATAGCTACTGCCTGGAGCCTCCCCATTCTGACTTGAAACTCACTGATTTGAAACATTTGATTTGTCCTGTTACTGTCAGCCTGCTGGCTGGCTAGCATCAGAGCAAAACAATTGTGACTCCCTTAAACGAGAAAAGATGCCTGAATGAAGGTAGGGATGGGTTGGGTCTGCTCAGTGCGTTCTGGCAAATCGGATTTGCCCCGTGAATCGTCCGCAGCAGTGGGACCAATTAATGTCCGCTGGCGGAAATGGATCCGGCTCAAGGGCGTCTCGCTGTCCACTCTCCGGCTGTCTGCTCTCCCGCTGCTCGCTTCCCAGAGCGCGTGGCGTGGGTGGTAGGTGCGTCACCCTCCGTCTCTTTCCCATGGAGCAGGGGCAGAGGTGGAGCATCAGTTTACAGCAGAAAGGATGCTGCTTTTATGCGAGGAGCGGACTTTTTTTTTTTTGTATTACTTCCACTATGCTAATGCTATCAAAGAGCTCTTCTGTAATGAAATGAAATTCACTGCAGCGATCGCCAAAGCGTGTGCTTTGATTACTCCTTCTCCAACATTCTTTAATACTGAATCATGAAGTGCTGAATGAACCACTTAAATCCAATCAAATCTATCAGGCCGGACAGGTGAACCAATCGAATCTGTCCCATTTACATTCTCAGTTCAAACGGTTGAGCTCTGCTGCTGTCAGTACAGTCTGACGCTAGCAGACGTCCCGCAGAAGTGCAGTAAGTGCAAGGGTTCTCCCTGGGGAACGCCGAAGGATACTGATCCTGGTACAGATTGGTGCTAGATGACGTCCCGCAGAAACGCAGTGTGTGTGTCTGGCGAACGCAGGATACTGACCCTGGTACCTGGTTCTGTCTTGCAGTGTATGTGGCGGCCTGCGGGGAGACGCTAAACATTGACTTCACCTTGCCCTTCAACGACTTTGTCCCGGCCACTTGCAACACAAGGTTTTGTCTGAGAGTGAGTACACTCTGTGGGTAATACACATCAAGCAAGGCTGTTACTGTAGGGTTCCTGAAGATAAGTTTCACCGCATCTCCATGCATACGTTTCCAATTTGCTTTACTTTGTAAAAAGTTCAATTTAGATCTTTTGCATGATGGAAGCTGCTGCCAGTATTTGTGCATGGTATTTGTGCATGGTATTTGTGCATGGTGGTTCCAGGACCAGGACCAGGTGCCCTGACTCAATGCAGTGCCTTAACCTGTAACTGAACCCCTTTGTGTTTACAGGCCGAAGACACCGATCTCCAGCTCTCTCTCCCAGACTGCCACCCCAGCAGGTACCCCCTCCTCACACTTGCCAAAGACTACCAGCCCAGCAAGGTCCCCCCTGAGGCTGGTTTGTCCGGCGAGGGCCAGTGTGGGGCACCCAAACCCTCTAAGACACGCTGGAGGAACATCACCCAGGCTGAGTGAGTCGCCGCGGAATGAATCGGTGGCAGAACGAGAGTTTGTGGTTGCTGATCCTGGGGTAATCGTTTTTCAGGGCCGGCTGGGTAGACTGCTGGACGGTGCCCAATTTTCTGCTCATCATCGACTATACCTGGCACCCCATCTACCCTCAGAAGGCTGATGAACAGCTGAAGCAGTCCTGTGAGAGCCGCCTTCATGAGACCACCTCTACTCACACACACTCACAAACACACACACACACACACACACTCACAAACACACACACACAAACACACACACACGCACACACACATACACACACACACCTTCACGGAGGCCAAGGGGAGACACCACACACACACACACACACACACACACACACACAGTCACTGAGGCCAAGGGGAGACACACACACACACACACCCTTTCTGGGGACAACATGTTACACCACACAAACTGAGGTGAGACACCACTGAGAACACTGTGGCCAAGGGGAGACACCACACACACACACACATACATACACACACACACCCTTTCTGGGGACAACATGTTACACCACACAAACTGAGGTGAGACACCACTGAGAACACTGTGGCCAAGGTGGGATGTAGTGACCCCCTTGTACAGTTTCACATCACACTTACATGGAGATTGTTTGATCTGCACAATTTCAGCACTTAGGAAGGAAAAAATTGAAAATATGTATATTTAAAGTCAATACGTTTAAAAAGCCCCTTTGCTATGCCTGGCATAAATTATACTGTAGGTTTACTGGCTGTATTGGTTCCCGCGTGCAAAAACCTGCCTTTGTGAGGACTCTCTGAATTTCCAAGAAAAAGTTCAACCATGAAAACCAAGGAACTTTCATAACCACTCTAGAAGGGGACAACAGCCGATGCCTTTGCGCACAGGCGATTGTTAAGAGTGCCAAAAAGGCCAAAAAATCAGGCTTATCAAACAAACTCGGCCTCCAGGCCATTCTCTCTCTTCATGTGAAGCGGAGTGCTTCAGGCCTGGGAGTCAGGGTGCACTGTGGCAGCGAACCTGCTGCGTCGTCAGGGACGGGATTAATAAAGACGGCCTCATTCAAACTGTGCCCAACGGCTCCGGCCTGTAATGGGCCCCGGCTTTAATCTGCTCTTTTGGAGTGTGACAGCCGAGCTGGTTTCATTTCTGACACAAAGGCTCCCATCACACTCCCGACTCAAAGTGTTTCCTTTCCGAGTGATCCGTAATCCCTTCCCCGAGTGGCTTTGTTTCATTTCATACTTTAACACGTACCTAAAGCTATTCGCTTTTTTCTCTACCCGATGAAGACTTCAGCGTGAAATCCCTTTCCTGAGATGAGATTTGCCGGTGTACGTGCTGAAGCAGAATAAAAAAGCTGGTCTCCTGCGTTTTTTGCGCGGAATCCTGGGTACTGGGACTGCGCCAGAAGTTATGACGCGTTGATCTTCTTTCATGGCAGCAGTCAGTGTAAAAGGGGCAACATTGTTGGAACCACACAATAACATTCCGAAAATATTTCTGTTTGTTATTGTTTGCCGGCAGCATATATAGCGTGTAGTTTTACATACATTGTGTGTGTGTGTGTGTGTGTGTGTGTGTGTCTGTTTCTAGTGTCTGAGATGGAGGAGACCATGCTGTCGGTGCTGC